>JAPKID020005470.1:0-11107 GCA_026931265.2 Tropidonophis doriae | reverse complement strand
GCTTCTGCCAACCTAGCAGTTCAAAAGCATGTAAAAATGCAAGTAGAAAAATAGGGACCACCTTTGATGGGAAGGTAGCAGCATTCAGTGCGCCTTCAACATTTAGTCATGCTGGCCACATGACCAAGCAGACATCTTCAGTCAGCGCTGGCTCTTCAGCTTTGAAACAAAGATAAGCACCGCCTCCTAGAGATGGGAATGACTAGCACATATGTGCGAGAGAAACCTTTACCTTTACCTTAGTTAGTACATTATGCACAATGTAACCGTGCAGAGAAACAGGTGACCCAAATATCTATTTACTGTCTTTATAAGAAAGTTTTCAACTTAAACCTGCCACCATCTATGAATATTTGCAGCAAGGAAAGTTCTGCTAAACTTGCTTCCTAATCAGAGCTGCGTTTTTGACAGTTTAAGACAGTTGTATTTGGCTAAAGCTTCTGTGATTTTCTTTATACTACTGACATCTAACTCAGTCTTTGTTTATGTTATCCCCTAAAGCTACAAAAACATGTTGTCTATTATCCTTTAAAGAACTGAATTGGCAAAAGTTAACATTCCTTTTTTTGCACAGTCATTTGTTTTTGGTTTTTTTGGCATAAGATGAAAATACACATCCTGCTACAACATGGATTCGTTTGAATGTGGAGCCAACTTTCCTAAATCCATTCTATCAATGACACTGATGATCAAATCAATTCAGGCGAATAACTAAAATGGCAACTTTGAGAATTTTTATTAGCTTAATGAAACAAGATCTGGAAAGCTACTCAACAAGATTTTGTTTTCACACTTAATAGTAACTATTGATTAAGTGAACAAAGGGATACAAAAAGAAATAAGGGCGCAAATGATTGAAGGGCTTCATATTCTTGGGTTTGCTTTGACTTCAAAAAGCCTCAAAACCAAAAGCCGAACTACCCATTGTTCAGATTCTAGACAGCAGTCATATGCACAGTTATTAAAATTGCATTCAGCTTAATAGGGCTGAGAGTCAAAAATAGGCTTCAAAACTTAGAATTAGGACTAAAAAATCTGTCCTGATTGTAACATTTGGAGCCTATTTCTGGCTTCATGATTACTAACCTGATGACATAAGGTATTTTAAAGTCAATTCTTCAAGGTGTTAGTAACCATCTTCAAAGCGCTCCATGGCATGGGACCTGGTTACTTCCGGGACCGCCTCCTACCACATACCTCCCTTCGACCTGTCCGCTCCCACAGTGTTGGCCTCCTCAGGGTGCCTTCTTCCAGACAACCCCCATGTACTGTTTTTTATTGTTCCTGTGCACCGCCCTGAGTCCCTTCGGGGAGATAGGGCGGTATATAAATATGATTGATTGATTGATTGATTGATTAATTAATATTCCTAAAATATCCATACCACTTCCAATTGGAAAGAAAATGGGCTTATTTTCTCTCTCTCTTCTCCCATGCAACTGTTGGGAAATATACTTTGAACAATGGAGTATGACCGGTTGTAGTAAAGCATTAAGGCATTGGGAAACAAAATGTCAGATGTACAGTATGTGGTTTTTTTTTAATGTGAGGGTTTCTTTTTCCTGTTTAGAATTCTGCTGTAATGTGCCATAAAGTGTCTTGCCCTCTCATGCCTTGTTCCAATGCCACCGTTCCTGATGGTGAATGCTGCCCACGATGTTGGCGTAAGTAACTACATCCTCTTAACTTATTTGATAGGATTCCGTTTGTTCATTTGTTTGTTTGTTTTTGCATTTCCAGTGCCTGTACTTTGGAGGTAACAGTTACTTCAAAAATTGTATATGTGAGAGAGCACAGTTTCTAGCCTGAAATTCTGAAACTAACGCAGACATCTTTGAAAATGCCAGTGCATTCAGGATCAGCTACAAATATTAGGTTTTGAACTAAGGACACAAAAGCGATTTTTTTTTTAGTTTGTAGATAGACGGCTTGTGTCAAAATAACTTGAATTAGGTAAAAATTAAAAGTCAAATGAAATCAAGAAAGAACTACAAGTCCCGCCAGGACAGCATACATGAGGATAAAAATCTCTAAGAATGACGAAATGCCCATGAGTTTATTCTGAGTTGTGTATCAGTGTTTCAGGAAACCAAAGCAAAAGTTTTTCATATCCTTGGGAGATTTCAGGAACTGGTAGCATGAATATCGGTGTTTACTTTCTTTTCCTGGGTGAGCACAAGGTGTCTCATAAATCTCCAAAATACATTACACAAGAACTTGGTAATCTCGTTCTGAATATTTCTTAAGGTAAAGGTTCCTATGTGCTAGTCGCTCCTGACTCTAGGGGTCGGTGCTTCTCTCTGTTTCAAAGCCGAAGAGCTAGCACTGTCCAAAGACGTCTCCATGGTCATGTGGCCGGCATGACTAAATGCCAAAGGAGCATGGAATGTTGTTACTTTCCCACCAAAGTGTTTCCTATTTTTCTACTTGCATTTTTACATGCTTTTGAACTACTAGGTTGGCAGAAGCTGGGACAAGTAATGGGAGCTCACTCTGTTACGTGGCACTAGGGATTCGAACCTCCAATCTGCCAACCTTTCTGATCGACAAGATCAGCGTCTTAGCCACTGAGCCACCTCATACCTCCTTTATTTCTTACAAACATTTATATGTAATTTGGATAGTTTGGTTATCAAAGGTTAGAGTAAATGGAAATTTACAGAGCAATATAGAATCTGTCACTCTATTATTTTGGAAATCTTTGCTTCCTATTAAGGTAACTTCTAAGAATGGTGGTTATTTTTATTTTATTATATATTTATTATATTTATTTTTTCTTTTTTTACAGTAAGCGATTCCGCAGATGATGCTTGGTCTCCCTGGTCTGAATGGACCCCTTGCTCTACAACCTGTGGCAATGGGGTTCAGCAAAGAGGTCGCTCATGTGACAGAATCAACCATCTTTGTGAAGGCTCCTCAGTGCAAACACGAATATGTAACATGCAAGAATGTGACAAGAGATGTAAGCATTCAAATTCTTTACATTATAGACAGCTGCTCTCTATTTTTACTCTGTCTTCCCATACGTAATACTAGTAAACATTGATTTAATTCAGATGTGTAAAACATTTAGTTGTAACGGGATGTATGAGATGGTTGATGATTAAAACAAAAATACTTCCTATAAAAACAATTTTCTGATTCAAGTGACAGCAATATCTAAATATTTTTGCAGTGTGGTAATTAATAGAAGAGAATATTTGTAGCTCAGGTTGAGCTGTGGGTTCATTGGTGCTCTCTGAATTTGGTTCCTTTCTTGCAGACATTTCATTACCTAAGTAGATAATATCGTCAGTGCTAGCATAATCAAACTCAAAGAGTTCCAAGGACCCCACGATGCAGTAATGTCCTAATCAACTATTACAATATTTTGATATTCACTAAGCAACATTTTCCTGCTTACAGTCAGACAGAATGGTGCTTGGAGCTATTGGTCCCCTTGGTCTTCCTGCTCTGTTACTTGTGGAACTGGGTTTATCACTCGAATCCGTCTGTGCAATTCTCCAACTCCTCAGATGGGAGGCAACGAGTGTGAAGGAGAGGCACGCGAAAACATGCCTTGCCAGAAAAGCCCATGCCCAGGTAAGTTCACTGTTTAAAATGATTTTGTGCAAGAAACATGATAGCATTTTAATATTCATCACCTGAGACCGAGAACAGGAACTATTAATTTACTATTAACTCAAATCAACCTGAATTGGCATTTTCACCTTCAGTTCCAAGTTGCATATTTATTCCCTTTTTTTTTTCCAGTTAATGGGAACTGGGGACCATGGTCACCTTGGGACGCCTGTCCAATTACGTGCGGAGGAGGCATTCAGAAACGCAGCCGTCTCTGCAATAATCCAGAGCCCAAATATGAAGGGAAGGATTGCATTGGTGATGCAACAGCCACTCAGATGTGCAACAAGCAGGATTGCCCAATCGGTGAGTAATGGCTCACCGTGAACTATCAAGCAGCATATGTAAGAGTGCTATGTCATTTTCAGAAAAGTCTGGCAAAGTAAAGAATGCAACAGCTTAAATTTCATAACAAAGAAATGTGAAATATTTTGGCACAATAACTGCATTATGGCTTCTGTGGTCTTGTTGCTACTCCTGATACTCTATCAGGTATTTTTAAGGTGGCTACCTCATTCTGTCTAATGATGAGAACAGCCAAGAAAATAAAACTTGATTGTGCCAATTTTCCTGCCCTTTTTAGATGGATGTCTGTCTAATCCTTGCTTTGCGGGAAGTAAATGCACTAGTTTCCCTGATGGTTCCTGGAAATGTGGTCCGTGCCCTGCTGGCTATCAAGGAAATGGAATTAGATGCAAAGATATTGATGAAGTAAGATAATATTTGCATGCATTAATATAGTCAATGTTCAAAGCGTTTGCAAATGAATCTATGGCCAAACCTTTCTCCCACTTCTTCATATTTCAGTGCCAAGAGGTCCCAGATACGTGCTTTGTACTTGGTGGAGTACACAGATGTGAGAATAGTGTACCTGGTTATCACTGCCAGCCTTGTCCCTCCCGCTTCACTGGACCACAGCCTTTTGGTCAGGGTGTGGAAGATGCAATGAGAAACAAACAGGTACTGTCAACACAGAGATGTTTTCCGTTTATGAATCTTAAGTCCCTTTTGAATTGAGGCCTTCTTCAGTTCCATATATGACCAAGAATTAAAGAAGATACCAGGCAACAGTTTACTTTATTACATGCAGCCATGTGGTTTTGTTCAGAGTTGTGTATAAGAAATTCAGTTTGAATTAAGCTGGAAACCCATAAAATAAGCAAGTGGGGAGCCACAAACAATGGATGGAATTCACTGGGCTGTCCTTTCTTTTATGTAAAGAGTGTGACAACTGAGAATTGAAGCCCCCTTCGGTATCTAAAATATGATAAAGAAAACCATATACCTAATTCTCATTAAGAGAATTCACACAAAATCACAGTCAACACAGCTGCTTGCTTTGAAAACCCAGTAGAAATGTCTGGTCCTTCTTTGATACATTAAAAGAAAAATGAGGTAAAGACATCTCTGCAAGTGTATTCTTAATTCTGTTTTAGGTATGCAAGCCACGTAACCCATGTGCTGATGGAACTCACACCTGCAACAAATATGCCAAGTGCATCTACCTTGGACACTTCAGTGACCCGATGTATCGCTGTGAATGTAAACCAGGGTATGCCGGCAATGGGATTATTTGTGGAGAAGATACTGATTTAGATGGATGGCCAAATGAGAACCTTCAGTGTGTTGCCAATGCTACTTACCACTGCACTAAAGTAAGCCTATTTCTTCATTACATGCCATTTCACCCTTGAATATCAGGGAAAAGTAGTTTGGTTAGTATTTTAATATGAGGTTATTGAATTAATACTTCTTATATGAATTTATGAGATGCAACAAAGTGGCTCTTTAGTTTTTGCATTTTTCCAAATTTTGTGAAGCAATCTTCTGGGGAAAATAATCATATACTTAAAGGAGATAGCACAAAAAGGCACAATATTATAAAGATCTGATAGTGTATGTTTACTATGCAGTTAATACATTTAAATAAATTAGTTGCCATGGTTTTGCCACAATCCGAATTTACTGAAATACATTGATATTCACATATATTTTTTTAAACTGCTTATTTTGGGTAAGCATAAGTGTTTTAGAATAATTTCATGTTGCTATTGTTAAAAAATCACAATTTTAGTGATGCTGACAGTGCACTAAATGAAAGAATCACCAAGATAGGTGATTAAACAACAATGTTTTCTTTGTAATCCGAGTACTACTTTGTGTGAAATTAAAGACACATGTTCTGTATCATTTTCTGCAGGATAATTGCCCTAAACTTCCCAATTCTGGACAAGAAGATTATGATGATGATGGAATTGGTGATGCCTGTGATGATGATGATGACAATGACAACATTCCTGATGATAGGGCAAGTTTAATAAAAAAATATTCACATTCCTTTGTGACAATGTCCACCTCAGTGATAGCCAAAGATCAAAAGAAAATTGCATGTACAATGAAACCTTGGAATGGATTAGTTGAGTTCTTCTCATGCAGTCAGTGGAAGAAAAAGTAAAACATGAAATAAAAATCCTTGCTCTTTTCCTACTCTGTTCATAGTAAAATGACTGGTTTGCCCACCAATATACTGTCCTACTCTACCACTAATGTAAAACACACAAAGAGAAGGAGATTGAATCCATGATACGAGATTGAAAGGTAGCAGCAATTTGAAATAGCTAATTTGTAGTTAAAAATTGACGTTTTTAACAAATATCCATTTTGCGATAAAACATGGATGCTGCATTGCTTGTCACCTTTATTACTGCTCACCTTTCATTTACGTGTCAAAAAAATAATCCTTGCAACATGCCTTTGCTACCCTTCTTACTCTAGTAAATCTACTGAATAGGTTATTCATGTGCAAATATCTGCGCATATTTTAACAAGGCTTTTAAATTTTCCTTCTGCAGGATAACTGCCCATTCAATTACAATCCACAACAGTATGACTACGATAGGGATGATGTTGGTGATCGCTGTGATAATTGCCCATACAATCACAATCCTCTTCAGATAGACACAGACCACAATGGAGAAGGCGATGCCTGTGCTGTGGATATTGATGGAGATGGTAAAGTTTGGTTACTTCTTCTTTTCTTCTAACTGTCATCTCAAGAGAGAGAGAGAGACTGCCCTTGAGCAAGTTCTACTCTCAATGATGACCTCGATATACCAAACATTTTAAATAAATAAATGAAAAATAGAGAAACTTAAGTTATACACTTGCCATTTTGGAGGTACATATTCTAGTAGTATCCCATGCTTTTCATCTGCTTTTTTATGGCAGTTTCTATAGAAGCAGATTTAATTTTATACTGCATCCTATTTGGTTTGTAGATATAGTTGAAAATGTGCTGCCATTGAACGGTTAATTGAAATGTCAGTTCTATTAGTGTCAGATGCTTAAAGTGATAGGCTATGATTTTGGCTTCTATTTTCTCTTAATTACTTTTATGCAATAACTTATTATCTATGTGCATTTACCATTAAAAATACCTGAATGTATTCCTCTACATTTCTAGGCATTCTTAATGAAAGAGACAACTGCCAATATGTGTACAATGTGGATCAAATAGATACAGACTTGGATGGTGTTGGAGATCAGTGTGACAACTGTCCTATGGCACATAATCCAGATCAGGTCAGTTTAAGTGCCCTTGGGCAGTTAAATATTTATTTAATCTTCTAATTTACAGAATGTTATGTACAGCTCTGCAACAGAGGTGGGTTGCTACTGGTTCGGGCAAACCGGTAGTGGAAACTGCGACTGGGTCTCCGAACTGGTAGGGACGGCATGCTCACCAGACCCCCGAACTGATTCCCCGATCACCGTGCCATATTTGTTTGGCATTTTTAAACGTATTTCAGGAATTTAGTAATAAAAATACTGTTAATATGTCAAACAATATATAATCTGCAAGAAGTTTGTATGTGTATGGGTATCATGACTTATGATGTCCTGAGGCTAAGAATTTAGTACAAAAATGCACCATAAAAAGGCTCATTAGGGATAAAGCAGTACAAAACACTTATTCACCAATGGGTTTTTTTTTTTAATTAAAAGTTCAAAATATTTTTTAGTTGATTAAGAACTAAAAATATGGAGAGATCAATCCCATCCCGTTTAATTCACTCAAGTCTAAAGGAGCAGTGGAAAAAGGCTGCATAGTCCTTAGCAGCATAATTGAAATGCTTGAGTAGTCCTTGTTAAAGTGCAATAAATAGTAAATAAGTATAATCTTTATTGTCATTGTACTTAAGTACAGCGAAATTGAATCTAGATTTATCCTGCAGGTTATCTAGTTAAAAGGAAATGTAAAACCGCAAAACCCTATTGGTTTCCAAAATAATGTACCACATTAAGCACCACAATGAATTATGTTTATATTTAAGATGAAAATCTGTTTCAGAGAACTTATTTTGTGTGGTGGCTAAAACTGAAGACTGATTGTTTTTTATATGATTTATTTAATGTAGCCTTCTACATGCAAAGATTGTCTGATTATATTTTAGAAAGGCAGAAATATTATGATTGCTACCAACCTTAAAAACGTACTACAGATAATAACCTGTTTCCATGAAAATATGACTTCCCTGGATAATAAACCCAAACGGGCTTTTGAGCGCATGCACTAAAATAAGCCTTCCTCCAAAAATAAGCTCTCCCAAAAAATATTGCAACAAAGCAGCAGCAATGAGATGAACATGCTCGCCACCTCCTGCATCTCAAAAATAATAAGACCAAGGCCAAGTGGTTATTTCGAGGGTCAAAAGAAAATAAGACCCTGTCTTATTTTGGGGGAAACACATTAGAAGCCACAGAAAAGTTTGACTTTTCCCAATATGCCAAAGCAAACTGGATAGTAAAGTGAAAGGCCCATGCGTGCAAAAACTGCTTCTCCACAAGCTATTGTGGAGGCTCAGGGCCAAAAGAGACCTCAGGATCGCCTCCTGTTTCTACCCTGGAAGGATGCTACCTTCCAGGGTTTATAAATCTTTGTCCTGACAAATGTTCCACATTTTGCTTTCAGATGGATTCCGATTCCGATCGCATAGGGGATAAGTGTGATGACAACCAGGATATTGATGAAGATGGCCACCAGAATAATCTCGATAACTGTCCCTATGTGCCCAATGCAAACCAAGCTGACCATGACAAAGATGGGAAAGGGGATGCCTGTGACCACGATGATGACAATGATGGTATTCCTGATGACAGAGATAATTGCAGATTGGTTCCCAACCCCGACCAACTTGATTCAGATGGTAAGAAAGATAATTTACATGAAATGAGATAGAGACGGCATAACATTTAGACATGTAATGCAGACTTCTATGTGGTTTACTACAAATCATTAATATGAATGAATATGTTGCTTTTCTGCATTCTCTTACTCCTTGTAGTATTTAAATTTTGTTTGTTTATTAAAATGTTAGGTTACTCCAATTTGTATATCTCTGAGTGGCAAACTGGACATATATACATAGAGGCATATATACTTTTTTTACATCTAGAAAAAACAATCGAAACAATGCCTAGAGAAAAAACAATCAATTTAACAACTGAAATATCTTCCAAGGGTCATATATCACCCATGGTAACCCAGGATCAGGAACATAGCCAGGTTTTAAGAACATGTTTAAATAGGCCCTCCTGTTTAAACATTTAAAAGTTGCTGTTATTTAATAATTACTTAATAGCTACTAAGAATTCCAGCCACTTAGCTAATTCCTGAACTGGTTCATATGTATAATTGCTCAAGCTATCTGCTACTGGAAGTCTAAAATATACCACATTTGGCTTTGATGTTCATTTCTTTTTTTCTAAACTCATCCCTTATTCCTCCCTTTTTTTGCCAGGTGATGGGCGGGGAGATGCATGCAAAGATGATTTCGACAATGACAATGTTAATGACATTGATGACGTCTGCCCTGAGAATGTTCACATAAGTGAGACAGACTTCCGTCGATTCCAAATGATTCCCTTGGATCCAAAGGGAACATCTCAAATTGATCCCAACTGGATTGTTCGTCACAAAGGCAAAGAACTGGTTCAGACTGTCAACTGTGATCCTGGACTTGCTATTGGTGAGCATCAAAGTTTTGGCTTCTTTGATATGTGCATGGCAGCACACACATTCACTGAGAATCATCTCCTTCTCCTCCGTCAGCCAATACCATATTGTTGTATGAGGATATAGCTATTCTTCGTCCTCATATTCACATTCCTTCACCTCATCACCATGTTTACAATTGTTTTGTTTTTTTTAAATTAAAAAATTGTTTTTCATAAAGTATTCTTAAAAATACCAGCTGCTCAGTTTTTGGAATTAACAGGCACTGAAAGAAAGAGGGCAAGGATAAAAACATTGATTTCAGGAAATTAAACAACAACAATGTTTCTTAAGCTTCTTTAAGCCTTATTCAACAGGACAATAAGTCTGCATAACAGAACTTCTGAATATACATACAAAACCTCTTTCTGAATACTGGATCCCTGTTCAGTATGTCTATAAACTTTTGGTTTTGCTGGAAAGAGGCAGCATTACACAATGCAATGGATGTAAATCATGATTTAAGATGCAATCATGAATCATAGTTCTAATTCCATTTAATTTCAATTCAATTTGACAGGGCAAATAATGAGAGGAAAAACATAATCATCCAGAAAATATGTTTTGATTAGAAGTTTTGAATACAAGCCCCAGACCAATTTTAGAGAGGGGGGAGGGAGAAGAGAGGGGGTGAAAGGAGAGATAAATATTTGTTAATGAAAACCTTACAAAGGGTGGAGTTTAAAGCATGAATTGATATTCATCTGAAAGCTAACTGTTACTTATTTTTCTTTTTCCCAGGTTTTGATGAATTTAATGCTGTTGACTTCAGTGGTACTTTCTTCATTAATACGGAAAGAGATGATGACTATGCTGGCTTTGTATTTGGGTATCAATCCAGCAGCCGTTTTTATGTGGTCATGTGGAAACAGGTTACCCAAACATATTGGGAATCACAGCCAACCAAAGCTCAAGGATATTCGGGTCTTTCTATCAAAGTAGTAAACTCTACCACAGGTCCTGGAATGCACCTTCGTAATGCCTTGTGGCATACTGGAAATACTATTGGACAGGTAATAGATCACTTCTATTATGAATGAATTCATTTTTCTTTTCAAAAACCTTGCCAAATTACACTAAAGAAAGACATAGCAATCTTAAAATATTTTAAGCATAAAATAAAAAGAAAACTCTTCTGTAACTGCTAATAGCTTATGTTTTACCCCCAGGGCTTATATAAGTGTAATTACAATGTACAAATCATCCTTACATTTACCTTTCAGGTAAAGACCCTGTGGCATGACCCTCGTCAGATAGGTTGGAAAGATTTCACTGCTTACAGATGGCGTCTCAGTCACAGGCCCAAAACTGGCTTCATTAGGTAAGCATCACCGATATAGACTGAACAATTTATATAATACAATAATACAATAGCAGAGTTGGAAGGGACCTTGGAGGTCATCTAGTCCAACTCCCTGCCTAGGCAGGAAG
>JAPKID020005469.1:0-11108 GCA_026931265.2 Tropidonophis doriae | reverse complement strand
AATTCCTGTACACCGCCCCGAGTCCCCGAGGGGAGAGGGGGCGGTATAGAAATATAATAAAATAAATAAAAATAAATAAACCCCCTGCTCAGGCAGGCGACTGTCACTATGTATTAGAGTTTATGACTTGGCAAAGACATGGTAACAAGGTCAGCCAAAGAAGAGACATGGCAACTGGAGCAGCCAATGAGGGCTGTTTGGAAACTGAAACAGTATTTGCCGTGTGAGCAACAAGGAGACAGCAAGGAGCCTGGGCGTGGCTTAGCTCTGTAGCTCTGAGTCTGTACTGAGCGCTAAACTAGTCTGCTGCTCTGAACTGAAAGTGAAACTGTTCTCTGCCTGTGATTGCTTGTATTTACTACCACATTGGAAAACCTGCTATTGGTATTGTATGTATGCCTTATGTGTTATTATGTATATAAAGTTATGTTAATGAATCCTCCTGAATCAATTACCTGTGTGTGCTGCAAAAGTCATGTATGAAAAATATCAGTGTTTTTCAGTGTTGTTGTCACTTTGAACAGTCACTAAATGAACTGTTGTAAATTGAGAATTACCTGTGTACTGTGGTTCCCAATCCCAATCACTTTTTTAGAGTTATGGCTAATCATCAGTGCTGGTTGCTTTCGAGAGACTAAGATTTCACAACGTTTCCAAGAATGGCACACTCATGCCACACTCTGTAGCCGTGATGGCAAACCTATGGCACGCGTGCTCAAAGTGGCACATGGAGCCATTTCGCCTGGCACGCATGGCATTGATGTTTCTCTTCCAGGTTTCTGTTGCACATGCACACGCGATGATCAGCTGGCCTTCGTGTGTACGGCAGTGCTGGAAACTGGAACATTTCCTGGTATGGGCATGCATGCTGGCTAACTGATCGTTGCATATGCATGCATGCCAGTAACTGAAAGACTAGATGGCCGGTGCACATGCATGCGCTGGAAACCAGTTCTTTTCCCAGCACGTGCATGCATGCGCATGCCCCCTTTGCAGCTACTGTTCCAGGTTGCATAGCTGATGTATCCGTGCATGCGCATGCCAGGAAAGGTATCAGTTTTGGCACTTGTGCCGAAAAGGTTTGCCATCACTGCTCTATAGCTACCCATAATTTATGTATTTATTTATTTTTGATTTATAACCCGCTCCCTCTCCCCAAAGGGACTCGGGGCGGTGTACAGGAAATGTAAAAGCATATAAACATCCTAATATAAATATTAAAAATAAATTAAACAGATTTAACCCTGTACTAAAAAATTTAAAATATATACCTAAAAATCCCTAACAATCCCCATTAAAACAATTTAAATATCAGTGTGGGCTGGTGGGCTAAGTTAAGCCAGGCCGGCTAGATGGAAAAAGTGCATCTTTAATTTTTGGCGGAAGGAGCGGAGGTCCGTAGTGGTTCTAATTTCGGGGGGAAGGTCGTTCCAGAGGGTTGGGCCCGCCACAGAGAAGGCCCTTCCCCTGGTTGTTGCCTGCTGGCATTGCCTAGCAGACGGTATCCGGAGAAGTCCCTCTCTGTGGGAGCGAATCGGCCAAAGGGATGTATGGGGCAGAATGCGATCCCGCAAATAACTAGGTCCCATGCCATGGAGTGCTTTAAAGATAGTAATCAGCACCTTGAAGCGCACCCGAGAGGCCACAGGCTGCCAGTGCAGCTCACGCAGGAGCGGTGTTATGTGGGAGAACCTAGATGCTCCCAAAACTGACTGTGCGGCCGCATTCTGCACTAGCTGTAGCCTTCGGGTGCACCCCAAGGGAAGCCCCATGTAGAGAGCATTGCAGTAGTCTAGACGGGATGTCATGAGTGCCTGAGTGACTGTGCGAAGGGCGCCCTGGTCCAATAAGGGACGCAACTGGCATACCAGGCGGACCTGGTAAAACGTCCCCCTGGCCATGGCCGTCACTTGGTCTTCCATGGACAGCCGGGTATCGAGGAGGATGCCCAGATTGCGTGCCCTATCCACTGGGACTAGATGTTCGCCCCCGATGGCCAGTGATGGAATCAATTGGTTGTACCAGAACGCCGGAAACCACAGCCACTCGGTCTTGGACGGGTTGAGTCTGAGTCTGTTCCTTCCCATCCATCCAGATCTGTACGGCTTCCAGACACCGGGACATCACTTCGACGGCATCATTGGGGTGGTTTGGGGTAGATACGTACAGCTGCGTGTCATCAGCGTACAGATGGTACTCTACCCCAAAACCACGGATGATCTCGCCCAGCGGCGAGAGGACCGAACCCTGAGGCACCTCACATGTGACGGGTCTCGAGGTCGACCTCTGCCCCCCTGCCAACACAAATTGTGATCTGCCAGTGAGGTAGGAGGAGAACCACCGTAAAACAGTGCCCCTCACCCCTAACCCTTCCAGTCGATGCAATAGGATACTATGGTCGATGGTATTGAGAGGTCTAATAGAACCAGGATGGAGGAACAACCCTCATCTCTGGCCCTCCAGAGATCATCCACCAACGCGACCAATGCCATCTCAGTGCTGTGTCCGGGCCGGAAGCTGGACTGGCGTGGATCCAGATAATCAATTTCCTCCAGGTGACGGGGTAACTGTTGTGCCAATACTCTACAACCTTCGCCAGAAAGTGAAGGTCGGAGACCGGACAGTAATTTACTAATAATGCTGGGTCCAGGGAAGGCTTCCTGAGGAGGTGTCTCACCACCGCCTCTTTCAAGATGGTAGGCAGGACCCCCTCGCTCAAAGAAGCATTCACTGTTTCCTGGAGCCAGCCTCGTGTAACCTCCCAGGGTGCCAGTACAAGCCAGGAGGGACACGGGTCCAATAAACATGTGGTGGCTCTCAGTCGCCTGCGTAACCTGTCCATATCTTCGGAAGTAACAGAGTCAAACTCCTCCCAAAAAGATGTCTCAAGACCTGCCTCTGACACTCCCTCTAGATCACTTTCGGTCGAGGCCAACTGCTGGTGATGTTGTCTGTTCTCTTATATCAAAAGTACCAAGACATAGAAAAAGTGATGAATATTTAGGATTGCAAAGCCCTGGCAATCCAGATATTGTTTAGTTACAACTTCCATTATCCATGGCCCTTGACAAGTCCATTTCAAAAGTTATCTCAAAGGTGTAGTCCTTGTGTTAATATATTTATCCCTACCTCTACCAAAAACCATGGGTGTTTTTATGACCATGTTAGATTTTCCATCTTATTTATAGTTTATGAAACTGAATCCAAATTGTACTTCCTATGAACACTAAGAAGTAAGTTTAAAGTAATTGCACGTCTGTTTGTTTGCCTCTTTTTGCTCTTCCTGGTGTCATTTTCAGTAGGATGAAAGACTGACATCAAGAAATTTTTACTACACCAGTTGACTGTTTCTTATTATTTTCTATATTTCCATTGTTTTCTTCAAACCACTTTCCTATAGCAGGGGAATTTAGCTTGCATTCTGTTCCATACTGACCACAAGGAAGCACCACAAACAGTTATGAAATTACTAATTGTTCAAAATTCGTTGTATCATCAACTTAAAGATATCGACTGCCAGAATTCATCAGCCAAAAATCCATACATCTTCAAGGTGCCAAATTTGAAAAAAACTGGTTTAGACAAATGAAACAAATGGCAATTCCTTTGCAGGCGGCATAGGAAAGAAGTCTTAACACTGGGTAAAATATTCCTAGCATACAGCTAGCACTTCATGGGAAACATCTACTGTCCACCAAGCCAGAGTCTCTGATAATTTTCATGGTTATTCAATTGCTGCAATTTATTGTAAGGGTGTTCAAAATGTACAAGATGTATTAAGAGTTGGTCAATATGGATCCCTCTCCTCCCATCCCTTTTAATAAGACTGAGATCAGGTGCATACAAGGAAATAAATTGGCTGCAAGGAAGCGGCCTTTTTTCCTGAATTGTAGTGGGGGTGGGGGTTTCTCAAGAGGGCACAAATGGAGTGAGCAAGGAAAGATAGAAAATGGACAGGACCCTCCCAGAGATATGTATGGTACCCACTCTCTGGAGTTCCCGAAGGCTCTGTACCCCAGGCCTATTGGAACTGGGACCTTTATTGTTTTTAATCGGTATAGTTGTTTTTGTTTGGGTCACTTCTTACAGATTTTAAATTGCTTTTTACATTTCTTTGTAAAATACAAAGCTGTAGGCTAGGGTAGTAGCTGTAATAAATAATAACTACTACTATTTTTGTTTTAGTTTTGAGGGCCACAATTCTTGATGAATAATCTGCTGGGGTCTTGGCAGGTGGAGACAAAAATGGTTAGAGACAATCACACTAGTTAGCATCCCTTGATCATTTTCCATCCAGCATTCTTGAAGTTGAAGCCCACACATTTTAAAGTCCCCAAGGCTAAAAAACCCGATGGGCTAAGGTGTTTATCAAAACAGGGCCTTGGATGACCACAAAAAAATTGAAAACATTTTTCATTATTTAATAGCAAGTCATTTAAAGTGAAAAATACAAATTGTTTTCAAACTAATGTATTTACTTATTACTTGTTTAACATTTGACTGCCTTGGTTTCTTTAACAGATCATAATCTCTGTCATAGATTATAGTACATATAAAAAAACCTACATAACATTGTAAAAGCCAAATTTTGTGATGTCTAAACTGTGGTTTTTTTTAGCTTATAATGAAATTGAGCATGGCACCAAAGGCAGCATGACCTTTAGTCTGTGGGCAATAGGTTGCCCACTATTTAAAACATTGTGTGAATTTATGATGCTCATAATTTAAATGATAAGAGTAATAATAGCAATTTTCTAGCTCCAGGAGAATTTGAATTGAAAAAGGAAGGTAGGGATCAACCTTTGCTTTCCATTGACTCTTTAGTGTTACCGTTGCTCTTCATATATGGATTTAATCCTGCTGTACTATTTCTTAGAGGAAACCTCATGATATTTTATTCTTTGATGTATCCATTCTGTTGTTTAGGTGAGAGACATTTTGCCTGCAGCAACCTTGAAGCTAAAATCTAGTTTCTTCTTTGGGGTGCTATGCCCACTAGGTGTCACTGTCGCTTTATAGAGAAAACTAGCAACACATCATTTCTGCCAGCTGTCGTTGCAACAACAACAACAAAAAGCCACCAAAATAATTTGGACATATTGTTCATTTGGTGCAGTTGTAATTTAGGTTTCTAGGACCATTTATCATAAAGCTGTCTGCTTGCTTATTCTGTGGCTCAAGCCTGCTTGAGTATATCTCACTGCATTCCTGGGAGAATCAAAGAATTGAAGCTGATTTCTCTAAAAACTATCACTGTGCATTATAGGAGCGCATTTTATTAAAGTTCATTTTCAGGACCTAAATTTAACAGTGTTTTAGACCATTATCATTTGCCATACACTGGAACAGTAATTTCTCTATCAGTCAGTTATTGAATTTTAGAAGTTGAATTAAGTATTTTAGGAACACAAAATATGTGGCTAGAAAACAAAATGGAAGGATCAAATATCTTTAGAGCAAAATATGTTTTTCAATATTTTCCAGACGTCTAATACTAGCCGCAAGAAAGATTAGGGGCAATTTTAATACATAGAAATTCTTGATCGGTATGGGAAAAATGTGAAGTAGATATGGTATTGTATGGGGTAGCCTGCTTATTTAAATGGCCTGATTCACAGCCAAAACTAAATAAGCCATGATACATTTGCTTATTTAGCTTAACAAGATACGTGTGTATAGCTTAATGTAATGTATGGACTATTTTAACTGCAGGCCACTGTTGTTAAAAAAAGTTCTGAGCTTCTGCAAAAACCACAATGTGTTATATAGGTAGTCCTAGACTTTGGCCCACAATTAAGCCTAAAATTTATGCTGTTAAGTGAGACATTTGTTAAGACATTTTGCCCCTTTCCATGCCCTTTCTTGCCACAGTTGTTAAATGAACCACTGCAGTTGATAATTTAGTAACCTAGTTGCTAAGTGAATCTGGATTCCCTGTTTATTTTGCTTGCCAAAAGGTTGCAAAAGGTAAATTACATGATCTTGGGACACAGGAATGGTTGTAAATATGAACCAATTGCCAAGCATCTGAATTTTGATCACATGATTGTGGGGCTGCTACAAAGATCATAAATGTGAAAAATGGACATAAGTCACTCTTTTCAGTGCTGTTGTAACTTTGAATGGTCACTAAATGAACTATTGTAACTACCTATAATATGAAGAAATAGTTTTGGGATCATTAACACTAATATGGAGCTATTGTGGACATATCCAGAGCTAGAATATATGACATATAACTTGGCTCCTGCAGTCAACATTTCTGGACCTTGTATAGCAGACGTAAAGTGACTACTTTGCTCACTTTAAGGAAGGGTTTTCCTCCTGGTATTTATGTCATGGATGCGGAGGCTAAGATGCTGAGCTTGTACATCAGAAAGGTCGCCAGTTTGGGGGTTCGAATCCCTTGTGCTGTATAACAGAGTGAGCTGCCATTACTTCTCCAGCTTCTAGCAACCTAGCACATCGAAAGCATGTAAAAATGCAAGTAGAAAAATAGGGACCACCTTTGGTGGGAAGATAACAGCGTTCCTTACACCTTTGGCACTTAGTCATGCTGTCCACATGACTCAGATGTCTTCAGTCAGCGCTGGCTCTTCGGCTCTGAAATGGAGATAAGCACCGCCCCCTAGAGCCCATATGTGGGAGGGGAACCTTTACCTTTACCGAGCCAATCCAGAAACTTTATGCCACCTGTCAGGGGACTACAGCCATATGTTCTTTTATTTTTCTATACCTAAAAAGAGGGCTGTAACATTTGACCCTCCTAAAGAGCCAGTTAGATATCCTGATTGGAAATTGCATCGGACCATTGTATTCTGAGGAGCTTAGTGATAGATTTTGATTTCATAATTAAGAACAAGTCTAAAGATTTAGAGCTCATTCTGAGCCAACTTTTGCTTGCCAGGGGAGGAGGGTGGATGGGGAATCTTCACACAATTGCAAAGCCTTTCTTATCTGGGAAAGTCTCAAACGTTCGGTTCTCATCCCAGAGTAATGGGCCACCTGGTCAGGATCAAGGCCAAGTCTTGCAATCTCAGGATCACAAAAGCAGGGCCTTGAAGTCATGGTGCCAGGTTCTGATACAAATAGTGGGATGCTTGTTGTTTGTTGGGAACTTCTGTAAGAACCTAGCAATTGGCAGACCTTGAGGTATCTCTGTTGTTTATTATTAAGGAAACCCTGACAGTTTGTCAGAGATTTGGGAGTCATCCGTGTGTTTGTATTTTATTTTTGCTTGAGTTACAGATAAATGGTGAAGTTTCTTTATTCACTAGTGTGCTAATTGTCTCTGGCTGCAATATAACCAATTGCCTGGATACCTGGTCACTGCAATGACACTTGGCAAAACATAGTCTTAAATCAGTGTTTTTCAAACTTGGCAACATTAAAATGTGTGGACTTTAACTCTCAGAATTCCCCAGCCAGCAAGAAAGTGCACCCCTTCCAATCTTTTAAATTAAACACAATATGCTCTGTTTTTTAAAATACTGGATTAACCCTGGGAATGAATTTAAAATGAATCTTTCTAGAGAGGACTGGTGTTTGTGTAGATTGCAGGTTTTGGTACTATGAAAAAAACCTTTCAGAGAGATCTTTGTATAAGATATTATCAATTCATTGTTGACTAGATTTCCCAAAGTATCGCTCCATAGTTTATTATAGGAGCTGAGATGTATGTATGTGCATATGCATATGCGTATGTGTATTCGTATGCGTATGCGTATGTGTATGTGTATGTATATGTATATGTATATGTGACCTTAGAAATGAATCCTAATATTGTTCAGCATTATTCAAACTATTGAACAGTTTATCACAAATATAGCCAGGACTTAAGCGTAGACCACTCTTCTATTCAACCTTAACTTATCAGATAGATAACATTAACTTATCTACAAAATTTCTGGGTGTATATGACTACAGAATATTCTTCCCCAATGAATGCTTTCTTACATTTTCCAGACAGAATTTTCATTTCATTCCATTCCAATTTTGCTGGGAATTCTAAGGCATGCCACAGTAGAAAAGGCTATTTTAGAGGGGTTGCTTTCTAGACTCCATGTTCAGTTCAGAATAGATACGATCACAACTGGTTGTATGAAGAGCAAACCTACAGTGTGTGAGTACTTATAGATGTGATAGCAAAGTGTTAAAACATCCTCATTTTTACTTTAGTTTTCCATAAAGTTTAATCTGTCCAGTTTAAAAAAAGCAAACCAAATTGAACTGAGCAATCCAATCAGCCATGCAAGGGAGAAATAGCAATATTGTGAGTGTTTCCTTATTAAATAATTTATTTTATTTATTTGTCAAATGGTGAATGCTACTCAATTCCGTAATGATGTTCAGTAGCATACATTATTAAAACATTTTTAAAAAATCATTATGACCAATAAAAAATATAGATGTCCTAAGAGAGCAATGAAAACATAATAGTCAATTCTCCATATCTCCCAAAGTGGTCCACGGCATTCTTTATGGACAGGCCGATGAGAGAGAATGGTGGGTGAGGGGGGGGGGAATCATATCTTCAAGGCTTGATTGAATGAGGTCTAAGAGAGATGAGCAGCATGATGGAATAAGCTCCTGCCAACCTAGCAATTTGAAAGCATGTAAATGCAGATAGATAAATAGGTACCACTTTGGTGGGAAAATAACATGGACATGAAAGGAGTCCCTTGGGCTTCTCCTAGACAAGTGTGATGTCACTGGCTAATCCTTTGAACCTAGAAGCTCCTTGGTAGGTTTCTCTGACAGGAACATAGTAGTAGCCATCTGAGATTTGTATGTGGGGGAGGTGCCTATCTAGTCTTCTGGAAAGACCTGAAGACCTGATTCTTTCTTTAAGCATTGGGCTAGAATGGAATTGAATCAGGGGGTCAGTTTAATAGATTGTGGGAAGGGTGGGAACAATAAGTATTTTATGCTATTGTTTTTATTGTTTGCCGGGATACACTTGGGTTCACCATGTGAGATAAGTGGCTATCTTTAAACAAACAAACAAACCAAACACACAAACAAGAAACACTGTTCCCCTAGTTTCAACTAGGATATGTAGTTATGCTCCCATAGTTTGTTGTTGTTACCTCTCCTTCCCTTCCCTGAATTATGAATTGGGTAGAAGAGGAGATCCCTAGAGTTAAGCTTATAAAGAAATGGCACCCGTTTCCTGTTTTAATTGATCAGGTCCAAGCAGTTTTGGTGGAAGTAAAACTAATAAGGGAGTAACAATGAATAGAGAATATAATATAATGAATACTAAAGAAACAAAAAAATAAAGCAAAATGATAGCAGCACAAGGTCTACTTATGAGAGGCTAGCAGTTATTAATAATCAGAAAGATAAAGAAATACGAGAGAAATGTGGACAATAGTTACATTTAAGCAGGCAGTATGAAAATAAATAAAGCATTCTTAAACTGGGCTAAGAATGATGAAGAACAAACAGCTATTGTAAGAAGTCTTAAAACTGATAATAATGGTTTTGAAGTGGTGGACAGCTTATGCTTTCTTGGATCATCTATCATCAGTAAATAAACCAGCAGTCAAGTAATATGCCTCACAGTAGCACTTGGTATGGTAGCAATTAAGGTCTTGGAAAAGATATTCAGATGTATCTTACTTATAGAGTTGGAATGGTTTTTCCTGTGACACCCTTAGGAAGTGAAAGTTGGTCTTTGAAGAGGCAGGGTAAAAAGTATATTGATGCTTTTGAACTTTAGCATCGGAGAAGTCACACAAAATACAACAGATAGCCAAGAAGTTTAATACATGGATTACCGAGCAAATCAATTCAGCGTACTCACTCAAGAAACAAACGAGCAGGTTCAAATTATAATACTTTGTATGATATGCAAAGTCCTAGTTCTCTGGAGAAGTCTATAATGACCAGAAGCTGATGACCAATAGCAGTGATGATTATGCTGTTGGAAGTTTTGAAAATTGTGGCCACTAAATTTTGACATTGATTAGATGGCATATAGTCATCAAGCAGCACTTCAGCCTATATTTTTCTTGCCATTTTTATTCTATTGGTTACAGTATTCCCATTGCTTTTGGCCAGGGGACCTGAATTCCACACACACACAAGAACTCTACCATAAAATCCTTGCTTAGCACCTGCAGCCAACACACTGGGGGGAAAGAAATTTCTAGCTGTCTCTCCCTGATTCTAGAGTCTTTCATTTTAAGGCTTCCCTCATATGGAACAGCATCACCCAAGAACTGCTTCAATTCTATTGGAATTTAGGAAGGCCACTAAAATTCAGATGTACCAGGAAGACTTTGAGGACTGAAGTAGATATGGTCATCTTACTGTTTGGTATCATTTACATTTATAAGAGTGTTTTCCTTGGTACAGAAGGATTAATTTCATTATTATCTTTGTTATTTATTAATCTTTGTGATTCCTATGGTATATACACGACTTACAGCAGGCTGTAATTGAAGTGGCTAATCATAAATAATAAAATTGTTTTTGATATTATTATAATTACTTTTTTATTTCTGGCCAGTTGGCAATATTGCATTTATGAATAAACAATATGGTATGGGCTTATTGATTTGATGAGAGAGGACTGAAGTGACATCATGTAATTTTTGCTCTTACAACAAATACAATATACTGTTTGTGTATTTTGAGGCTAAAAAAATTGCCTGAATGTTGCTGAAAATAATACTTTTATACATGAAGTTATTATTTGTGAAACAACCAGATGTTTCAAGTAATTGAGCAACCAGCAGTTCCATGCTGTTGTTGGACATAGAAGAATCTTTTGGAGAATGTAATATTTTTGATTGTGGGACTCTAAATCACAGGCTAATCATAGCTAAATCATAAGTTAAATTAAAACTGATGGACAGGGTCCAATGAACATTACACACTTTTATAGTTTTTATAGTGGTTTATTAGGAGGGATTTGTATATACTTGCATCCATTTGAAACTTATGGGATGTGAATTTTGATCCCTTGTTATTTCTTAGAAAGTCTGTGTTCATCATGACTTAGTATCATACTTGCATGTGTGGCCTTAAAGGAATTAATATCAGCTGAATTGTGCAGCCCCCTCTCTCTCTCTCTCTCTCTCTCTCTCTCTCTCTCTCTC
>JAPKID020005468.1:0-11108 GCA_026931265.2 Tropidonophis doriae | reverse complement strand
CAGAAGCACTTATAACACTCATTCCAAAAGAAGATACAGACTCACATCAGATTAAAAACTACAAAACCTATTTCACTGCAGACTGTAAAATATTTGTATCCAAAATTCGAGAAAGAGTTTAAAAGGTTCTAAACGAGTACATCCATCCAGACCAAAACAGATTTTTGCCAAGAAGACAAATAAGAAACAACATGAGCAAAATTATAAACACACTAGAATATTATGAAGCACATCCAGGAAAGCAAGCTGCCTTCATCTTTTTGGATGCCCCAAAAACCTTTAATAATTTAAATTGGAGATTTATTATTTTACAATTGGAGACTATGAACTTTGGGGAGAAATTTGTAAAGATGGTGGAAAAAATATACACAACCCAAAAGGCAAAGTAAGAATAGTGATACTACCGAAAAATGTATTATTGTAAATAATAGAGGGTAAGACAAGGGTGTCGCTATTTCCTTTATTATTCATATTAACTTTGGAGGTATTGCTAACAAAAATCTAAAAGGATTAGGAACTAAAGGGTTTGAAAATAAGGAAAGAATAATTCAAAGTCCAAGCATTTGCGGACGACTTAGTATTTATATTGGAACAACTGCTAGAGACAGGACCTGAACTGGTGCAACACGGTAGAGTAGCAAGACTTAAAATTAACAAAAATAAAATAAAGGCAATAACGAAAAAGCTTACTAAAAACAGGAAAGAGAATTGGAAAAAAAAATGGGCATACAAGTTACCAAAAAAGTAAACTGCCTGGGAGTTTGGCTATATGTTCTTCAATCAAATTATAAATTGATAATGGCAGTAGCCTACAAGGAAAATACGTATAAAATGTTCTATAGATAGCATCTCCCACCAGCGAGACTGACTAAAATGTACCCAAACTTATCACCGGACTGTATTGCCACATGTGGTGGTTATGCCCAAAGGAATAGAATAAGCAAATGGCTTGAAGAAATTCCTAAACATCAAATAGATATGAAACTGGAATTATTTCTGTTGGTAATACCTACAAGGAAATATGACAAAAATACAATATTTAATTATACATATTATAATGGCAGCGAGAATAATATATGCACATAATTGGAAGAATAATAATATACCATCAGAGGGGGAAGGTTATAATGAAAGTGTTAAGGAGTGTGCAAAGATTCAGAAAAGGAGGAAACAGAATATTATATGGTATGGAATGACTGGTACAAAATGGCTAGAGGACAGGTGTAAAGCTTAAGGAAAGACTAAATGAAGACACGATCTAGAAAATAGCAATGTATAGGTAGAGATGAACAAACATGTATAAATGGAAACGGTGCATAATGAAGGATTGTAAATTAAAGAATGTATATAATAGTATTATATGTAGAGACAAAGAAAAACTGAAATAAGGGGAGGGAGAGAGAGAAGTGTATTTACAATGGATGTATACTAAGGTGGAAATGTACAAAAGGAAATTGATTTTTTTAACTGTTTAATAAAAAAGAAAAATTAAAAGAAAGTTCATGTCCCTGCGCAGCACTCACATGTCCATCACATGATCACCCAATCACCTCATTGCAGTTGCAGGGCCAGGTGACCTTCACTTTCTGAGAAAGAATGTTATTTTGACTATATATTGCTCACAGCCCATATAATCCCTCCTCCCATTTTCTCACAGTATAAAATGTGGCAGGCCTGGTGTCCCAAAGGCAAAAAATGGCTTCCAGGTCTGACACAGCAATCTTTGGCTGATGGGACATCTACATGCCGAAATTGCTGGATCAAATTGGATGGGTAAAATTACCTGGATTATCAAGTAATCCAGTCCCAGGCCATGAAGGGCTTTAAAGCATTTTGAATTGCACCTGGAAACACACCGACAACCAATGCCGCTTTCCACAGTAGTGATGTTACAGGTATCTAATGTTGACATACCTGTAGAGACTCATTTTGCACTGTTTGAAGCTTCTGAATGTTTTTCAACATTCAGAACTTGTAGTTATTCAGACTAGAGGACATAGCAATTATCATAAAACATTTATGACAATATAAAATATAAAATATTTATGTGGTCAACTCCTGATATTTGACTGTGTGTATAGTTCCTCTTGGGTTACTTTCAAGACAGATACATCTCTGAATTTTTAAGAACTTTTCCAGGACAAAGAAGTTCTGCCATTGTTCAAGGCATTGAGGAATTTGGTAAGGAAATGCCTCTAAAATGAAGCAATGGCCACGTACTGTGTAGTATGTACTACTTGTTTATCAAATTTGCAACTGCACCAATTTTTTTTTCCAGTGAGAGGTTTTAAACTTACGTGTTTTTACACTAAGAATTCAAATATGCTGTTATTTTTTTTTTCAATTGCACATTTATCTTGGTATGGTATATCCACGTCTGATCATATACCCCACAAAAGTCCCTTCTAACTCAAATACTGTTAACTTAATTTTATAAAAATTACACCTTGTGCTATAAAAATTAAAGTTTTTTTCTGTATGAATCCTCTCTAGCTAAGCAAAAAACAATCCATGCAATCATAAACTAAAGCAATTATGCGAGTTACAAAAATGTTTAAGTGAGTTTCATCAAGCGTTTTTTTGATTCGTTCTTTGACATCAGCCACTGTCTTGCTTCTTGGCCTCTGGTATAACCCTCACATTTGTCATGCCTATACACTCTGCTTGTGCCTCTGTTACCTGTTTCACACATTGGTTGAGCATGACAGGGCCACTGTGATACTTGCATTGGTTCGTCAATGTACTTCTTTACTTCTACTGTAGTCAGTTTGCACATCAAAGGTGGGTCATATATACCTTCAGACCAGTCAACTCCAGCATAGTGGATGCTCTGGCGTTGATTAAAGATGTTTTTACTTGCACGTACAGAAAAATCTCCCAGTAGGTCATTGTCTGCACCTCTCAAGTCGATCTTTTGCATACCAGCTCTCTTCTCTTCAATGCCATCTGAACAAAAGGGGGTCTGGATTATCATTTCACTGAAAGTGTACCATACCGAGTGTTGAATGATTGGCAAAACAGCATCTACAGCCTTTTTTTGCAGTCTGACTTACTACAGCTGGAACAACATGTGATGCCTTCAATCCAGAATGTTTTACTTTGATGTTGAACAAGCAAGGGTAGTCCACACCATGTTTTGAAACCGATATTCAACAAAGCCTATTTCCAGTTGTCAACCAGCATGAATTGTTTACGGCACCAATTTCCATAAGAGTCAGATATATGGGAAGTTCTGTCCTTATTGCCTGTGTGATCCTATATTCATACGCTTGATCAGTAGAGAAATTCTTTACAACTATCGCTCAGTGAAATGAGAGCCTCACCAATTGAAACTGAAAGAAGGATCAATGTCATTCTGTTGCAGTGTCTAGCAAGTTGCCAATTTTATCTGCCCATTTGTTGTTAGACAAGGTCTTCCCATCCAATTTTGTCATTAAGTGTCATAGGGGTAACTCATTCATGTAGAGTGCGCACACCAACCAGATCAACTTCCAGTGAAGCTTGACTTCTACCCAGTACATCTTTACAGCCAATAATAACATTTGTAAAATCTTCTTCAATGGCCTTCCAGCTTTTGTCAATGCCTTTCTTCTTCATGAAATACACCAGATTATCTGCAATCACTTGAGCAGGTTTTCCTGTTTTTTGAGCCTTTCTCTGGAGTGAAATGATAGATACTGTCCACCTGGTTCACTGCACACAAAATAATGTTCTTCTTTGATGGTACTGGGAAATTGTTAGTCTGAATTGTTTTTCGGCATAACTTTAGTTGGATCTATACAGTCGTCAAAGAAGATGCATTCTATTTCGCCCTAACAGCTCATCAAATTTGACCAACACCTTATCTTATGTTCTGCATAGCAACAATTGTTATTTCTAATCTATTTTATTCTGACTTTTCTTTTGAAGTAGAGGGCATATGTGTTTGGTCTAAGTCCTCTTCATAACTTCCATCACATTCCTATTTATCTTCATCATCAGTCATCTGTCCCTCATTTTCATCATAAGAGATAATTACTTCATTTGTCAGTATCGAAATATCTGGAATACTTCTCTGCTTACGTAAATTTAGCCAGCCTTTGTCTCTGATGGTCTTTTGCTGCTTTTGCCTTGTCATTTCTGCTTCGGCACTTCTGGCACTTCTGGTGCGATCCAAAAGAATCAATCTTGTTTCTCTGACCTTTAATGAAAACAAGTTCCTTCAGTGGTTTCTTCTCCTCCTTAAGGCAGGTACAGTTAATGTGAGCTTCTCTTTTGCAGCCAGCAGGACAGCCAAATTTGGCATACAGAACAATTTGACATGCAGTTGAGGATGTCATACAATTTGTCAAGTTTCACAGTGAAAGTCTTTTTGACATCTAGCTTTCCTCTACCAATAGATATATATTTTGGCTTGATCTCAGCACTCTTCGTTCTTGTTTAAGATTGTCACTCATGAATTTACAACAGGGGTCACAAAAGAACTGTTCACATTCCCACTTTTCAAGTACTTTTGGATATATATATATCTTGCAAGACTGGCTGCTGGGTAGTTTCTAGCTCATCACTACTTTGTTCTCTTGACAGTAAGCCTTATCTGAGAACCTCTCGTAGTGTTGGGAGTTCAGATGGCAACTAGTCTCTGTCATTCCCAATTAGTTTGCTCATATGAGTGAATGTTCCCAGCCTTGTTCTTTTTTGAGAAGCCATTACAGATCAGTAATCACACTCACAGGAAATGAGGCCAGCGGTATTAACACACACAGACAAATGTTTAACAAAAAGTAAAAGACAGCTGAACATGTAAAATGAAACAAAATGTTGAAAAGTTGTGTAGTTACTTACCAAGCACATCTAAATTATATTAAAGTAACCAAAATATCTTTACAATCCTCAAAACAAATCACAACCTTTGAGCACCCCTAATATTTGGAATTTGAAAGTTGAAAAATTTGACACACCCTATCAGTGGATAGCAAAAATGGAATTTATTCATACTCTCAAAAGACTTGATATATTGAGTCTTCTATGCATTTTAACAGGAAACAAGGTAGAACTTACTGATAATTATATCAGGAATGTTAAATGTTTTTATATTTGATTAGCCATTTGGAAATAAACCAAAGTATGACATGTTTAATTTGCAACATCATTTGAACTAATTATGCTTTAGGAAACTAATTGTACCATTAGTTTCAATAATGCTGCATTATAGTTTCAATATGATTGGATTTTTAAGATTTTGGATGAATTCCAAACTATAGCTGTTTTATATAAAGCAGTTGAAATATTACATTATTTTAAAATCCCATATGTTAACATTGTTTCTAAAAATATTTATATGCTGAAAATTCTAGGTTTTTTAAAATGTTTTATTATTTCTTTAAAGTTACATGTATAGTGCATCTTACAAATTTAATCAGACTTATGATTAAGGAATGTATCATTTTCTACAATTACATTTATGATAGGCAATAAGATTGTGTTATATCATATGACTAATTTTAATTGGTAGTTCAGTGTAGTATTTAAACTTTTTTTTATGCTTTTTATTTATTCAAATCCTGGGAGAATAAGTATCATTTTCTTGTACACACTCACACTGATGATAAATACTGATTTTATTCAAAATCTCAGGAAGACAGACAGGTTAAATATGAAGATCTTACAATTCATTCATATCTATTAAACTAATCTTATTTAAATTTTGAGTTAAAGGATGTAAATCAGACTAAAATTGTACTTTCCCATTATAATCTTATATATGTATGTATGTGTGTATGTATATGTGCATGTATATGTATACAGAGTCAAAATCTACCATTGAAAACCTGAGGTGCTTATATTAAATAAACATCCATTAGAGAGAAGTTTTGGAAATACAGGTAGTAATCAGTTAATAACTATTTATTCAGAGTTTATTTGAAGTTATGATGACACTTAATAACGACACTAATCCTTATTGGTGGATTAGGTCACAAATGAGGATCATGTGAAATTGTATCTAATAGTCATGTAGAATTCACCTACTGACCGCAATTGGATCTGCCTTTGTAAGTTCTGGTCATATGACATTGCATTTTATGATTTTGTCACTTAGCAAAGGACAATCATTAACACAGGTCTACCCCCATATAATGCTATTATTTCTTATTTCCTAGAAAGATTCCTACTAAATAAATACTGTGTGCAATACATGATTTTCCTCCATTATTACACACCAACTGTTCTAGGAATAAATTCCCTTTTAGATTTCACACTAAAAAATTTTTTTTTTGTCTTAGTTTTGGAAGGATATTGTTGATGATAATGAAGTACGTGACCTTATTTCTGACAGAAACAAATCTCAAGGTGAGTTGCAGTCAATAAATAATAGAATATGTTTGGTATATCTTGAACTGAACCATTAAAATAATTATCTTACTTTTATAGATACTATACCAGAAGACTGGATATGGAAGTCTTTATTTCATCCACCACGCAAGTTGGGCATTAATGATATTGAAGGACAGAGAGTTCTCCAGATTGCAGTGATTTTAAGAAATCTCTCCTTTGAGGAGGGAAATGTAAAACTATTGGCAGCTAATCGTACTTGTCTTCGTTTTTTGTTGCTCTCTTCTCATAGTCATTTTATTTCTTTAAGACAATTGGGGCTTGACACTTTAGGAAATATTGCTGCAGAGGTAAGAAATTTTAAAAATGATATCTATAATTTAAATTGCTTAAAGTATGAAGTAGGAGTGAAAAGCTATCTTACCTTATCAAGCGTTATATAAAAGGAAACACATTGGTACTGGTGATTTCTCAGATCATTAAATAAAGTTGTTTAGATCCAAACCTGACCTGAAGTAACAGAATACTAATGGGTTAAATCTGAATCCTTTTTTTTTCTATGAAACTTTGGATTTTGTGTTACATACAAGTGCAGTTTCTTTGGATTTTGTTAAACACCTCTTAGATGACAGATGGCCTAGAAGCTTTTTAAAAACAAAACAAAACAAAAACAGTATTATTTTTGCTTCCCAGAGAAGAATTAAGAAAATGAGATTTCTTTTAACACAGCCAGAATATAACAGTTCAAAAATATTTTTTTAATTTTTGAATAATAATAATTTACTGAAATGAATTCCTTTCTTGTATATAAAATGTATTAACACTCCTACTTGATACATTTTTTTTTTAAAAAGGAGAATGTTGATTATTAATATACAAATTAACTAATGGAAATATATAAGAGCTTAGGTTTCACTATTCTTGTCCTCATTCTTAATAGGCATGTAATGTAATTAAAACTTTGTTTATTCCATGTTTCTTAACAAGAAGTATTGTTTGTTAATTATCATTCAAAAGAATAAGATTAATTACTTCAAATCCTAAACTCTTCTTACATTTATTATGCAAACTTTGTAGAACAACTGAAGGAAGGCTTACATTTTAGCAATCATGCACCAATAAATAGTATTTTTAAAGTATTGAAATGTATTTTAATTAAAAATTAAGATTAATCTACTCATAAAATATCTAAACAAATATAACCAGAAAAGATATTTCTATTTGTAGTTATAGAAAAGTACATGTAAAATATATGTGTTAAAAACATTCCTGTGATATTCAGCAGTGTTTATTCCCACGTACACAGCATTAAGTTGCATTCAGCTAAAAAAGAGAAATTGTTCACTTTTCTTTGATAAAGTTGAATTAATAGATAATAAAAGTACAGGTATTCCATGAATTGCAACTATTTTTCTGTGATTGTTCATAGGTATGATGGCACTGAAAAAATGGTACTTACAACTAGTCCCTGGAGTTCTGGCCATCACAGTTTTCCCCATGGTCACATGATCGCAATTTACAATGTTCCCTGCCAGCTTCCTACCAGCAAAGTCAGTGGAGAAAGAAGCTGGCAAGAATTCATAAATAGCAGTCACAGGAGATCCTTACTTACCCTGAGTGATCCTCACTTATTGACAGCAAAAGGCACTGACAGAATTGCCATCACTAAGTAGTGCAGTCACATGACATTGTGTTTTATAACCATAGTACTTAGCGATGGCAATTCTGGTCCCCATTGCCTTTATAAATCAAGAACTATCTGTAATGCAAATTAAGTAATTTTCAGAATAATATCATCCAATATTGTGAAATATTTGGAGTTAAAATGTGGAAATTGACCGAGAAAGATATGGCTTTACTAGTTTCTTTAAATGGTGGTTTTTGAAACCCCACAAAACTATTCTGAAGTACTGGTTTTGTTAGGTATAGGAGACACTGTATTACAGTAGTTTTAGTCCTTCATCCATGGTACATTCAGATGATAGGTGTTTGATACTTTAACATTGCCCTGTGGAATCCAACAACATTGTCCTTTAAGATGCATACGAAACAGATTGCTTTCTAACTGGGAAAATATTTTATTACCATATTTGTCTCTAGTAATGGCTTGGAGGTAACGATGGAAAAAGTGAAAATTAAGACACTTACTGAATAGAAATTGGAACTTTGGGATTAGGATGCTGCTGCTGCTCCTGCTAATACCAATTTCATATTTTTTAATTTTAGTATTATCTAGATATTTAAGTGCAAAGTGCATAGAAATAAAGGATATGTACTGAAATAGTAAATAAAGTCACAGATAGGATATAACCTTTTCAATATGTTTTAATATTACTTTAATTTGTAAGGTTTCCATAATGGTATTAATTTTATAAGATGAATCATTCAATTATTAATATTTGCTTTCTATTTTTTCAGCTTCTCTTGGACCCTGTTGATTTTAAAACAACTCATCTAATGTTTCATACTGTTACTAAGTGCTTAATGTCAAGAGATAGATTCTTAAAAATGCGTGGTAAGAATTTATGTGATTACAGTATCTTGTGTAAAATATCATTTTTATAAAAATCAGAGGAAGAACCATCTCTTTAAACTGAGTCCAACCTTCTACTCAGTACAGAAATCTAAACTATTCTTTGTAGATAATTATTGTGAAGTAACTTACCACCACTTCTTTTTTCTTCTCATTCTCAACTGACACCTGTTGTTCTTGTAACTTAAAGCTATTACTGTGTATCCTGTACTCTGGAAACAGAGCAAATTTTGCTCTTTTGTGACATCCATATGACACTGTTTTTTGCATGTTTGTTTCAGGCATGGAAATCTTGGGTAATCTTTGTAAAGCTGAAGACAATGGTGTCTTAATTTGTGAATATGTAGATCAAGAATCTTACAAAGAAATCATCTGCCATCTCACTTTACCTGATGTTTTACTTGTCATATCTGCCCTGGAAGTGCTCTATTTGCTCACTGAAATGGGTGAAGTGGCCTGTAGCAAAATAGCTAAAGTGGATAAAAGTATAGGTGAGTTATCAGACTTGTTTTTAACAAAACACTGGTATTACTGGGGCCCCAATAATACTTTGTTAAATGTTTTTTTCTGTAAAGTGATACATGTCTTTGTCTTAATTCCTCTTTTCTGTGCTATGGGTAATCATGGCAAGGATCAGAAAACAGTTGGAAAACTGAAAATACCACATAAATGTTTTGCAAAAGAAGCCTTAAGTTATTTGTTCCAATAAAATTATGCAGATACTATAGTTATTTAATTTGCATAGCTCCTATCATGGTAAACTTTTAAAGTATTTTGATGAGGTGCAAAGGATAATATAGAACCAATAAACGTGTCACAGGTAAGCAATAGACTAACCCAGGGGTCTGCAAAGTCGGCTATTTTAAGACTGGTGGACTTCAACTCCCAGAATTCCCCAGCCAGGCTGGGAATTCTGGGAATTGAAGTCCACCAGTCTTAAAAGAGCCGACTTTGCAGACCTCTGGACTTACACAACTAATAAGAAATCGTTTTTGCTTATACAAAAATCAGTTTCAATTTTTAAATAAAACAAACAGAAGTGGATATTGGAGATTTCAATCATGAAATCTGCTTATGATGCCAAAACAAATAGAAATAACAATAGCAAAGCTATAAAGGTATACTTTAACTGAATTCACTTTAACTTAATGCAATAACTTTCTGAAATTATTTTAGTGGAATAAAATAAATTAATTTATGCCAATTTATAGATACATTAGTATGCCTGGTTTCAATGGACATCCAGATGTTTGGAGGTGATGCACTCAATGCAGTAAAACTTGTTGAACATCAAAGTACTAACCACCAAGTACTCTCTGAAATTAGGCCACAAGCAGTGGAACAAGTTTCATCACAGGGACATGCCCCTGCTACTCCAGGTTAGTATTACCCTATTGAAGTTTAGTTTAGTGATTATGACACCAGTCTAAAAAGCAGGGCATCATAAGTTCTAGTCCTTCCTAGTCATCATATCTGGCTAGGTAACTTTGGGCCAGTCACTGTCCCAGCTCAACTCATCTCACAGGTTTGTTGTTGTGTGGAAAATAGGAAGAGGAAGAAGAATTAAGTATATTTACCATGTTGAATTATTTATAAAAAAATAATAAAAGTGTGATAAATCTTTTAAAAACCCTGTAGATTATATATTGGAATATGATTAGATACTGTTGGTAGTCTTTTATTATAGAAACATGAATCTCTAAATTGCGATGATAGCAAAATATGGGGAGTATATTTTATCATTTCTATGCAGTAGAAGTAAGGATATGCTTAGGTGATTTATTTTAATAAATAGTCACTGCTATGATCTAAGTACTTTGTGTGTGTGTGTGTGTGTATTTCCTTCTGCAATACTTCTTAATACAATTTATAGTTGCTGTATTTTTAATAGCTTTACCATCTATCTAAAGAGCTGTGGTGATTTGGTCAATAGTAAAAAAAAAGACTGATTGGCCTTTAATTTCTTGGATCCATTTTCCCATTTTTGGTAGATTGAAATCACATCAGCGCTATTTCAGTCTTCTAATAGTTCCCCTGTGATACAGGAATTATGGAAGATTCAGTTGCTTTAAGATTATGCCTGTTATCTCCTTCAGAATCCTGGGTTTTAAACCATCTGGTTTACTAGAAAAATCCTAATACAGAACTAAAAAATTATAATAATGACCTGTTGCAGGGCTCAGTACTATTTCATAGATAGATAGATAGATAGATAGATAGATAGATAGATAGATAGATAGATAGATAGATAGATAGATAGATA
>JAPKID020005467.1:0-11108 GCA_026931265.2 Tropidonophis doriae | reverse complement strand
TCTCTCCCTCCCTCCCTCCCCCCTCTCTCCCGTTCTCTCTCTCTCTCTCCCCCAAACACTGGAAGTTTTAAAGAAGAGATTGGATAACCTTTGTATGAACTGGTGTAGGGTTTGGACTACAAGACCTCCAAGGTCCCTTCCAACTCTTTCATTCTGCTATTCTGTTATCCCCAGGAGAGAATAAATCTCTTTCTCAAATTACAACATTTCCTTCCAGCTGACCTTTGTGGCCCAGATGATTGCATCGGAGTTAAGGGTGAAATCCTTTCCTGCGGGAGTCCTTGAATCTACTTGGCCAATTTTCATGGAGACAAAAGATCGATTTGGGAGAAAAACCCAGTTGAAGAGATCATAACCACCAGATTTAAGTACATTTTCTGAGTAGGAGACTTCCTCTCCAGCACTGTTGTTGAATTGGATGTTGCTCAAATAGGGAAGAATCTGAAAGAAAAGAGACCTTCATAAATTGCAGCACTTGGCTGATGCCAGAAATGAGACATCATGGATTCATTTTCATTTTCATTTCATTTTATTTGGACTTATATACCGCCCCCTCTCCCCAGAGGGACTCGAGGCGGTGCACAGGCACTAAAACCATACAACCAACATAATAAATACTTAAAATCAAATTAAATTGCATCCCCGTGCTAAAGTTTTTTAAAAATGTTAAAACCCCTCCCCTTTGTCCAATTAAAAAATTTGACGTACAGGTTAAAGGTAATAGAACTAGGCCAAACTGGCCTGATGAAACAAATGTGTCTTCAATTTCTGGCGGAAGGCGCGGAGGTCCGTAGTTGTTCTGAGGTCGGGGGGAGGTCATTCCAGAGGGTTGGGCCCAGCACAGAGAATGCCCTTCCCCTGGGCGTTGCCCACTGACACTGCTTCGCGGACAGCACCCAGAGAAGCCCCTCTCTGTGTGAGCGAATCAGACGAAGGGATGGGGGAGGATGCGATCCTGCAAATAACTAGGTCCCGTGCCATGGAGTGCTTTAAAGATGGTAACCAGCACCTTGAAGCGCACCTGAGAGGCCACAGGCAGCCAGTGCAGCTTGCGCAGGAGCGGTGTTATATGGGAGTATCTAGAACCTCCCAAGATCGCCCGCTCGGCCGCATTCTGGACCAGCTGTAGCCCCTGGGTGCACCCCAGGGGGAGCCCCATGTAGAGAGCATTGCAGTAGTCTATCCAGGACGTCACAAGCACATGAGTGACTGTGCAAAGGGCGTCCCGGTCCAGTAAGGGACGCAACTGTTGCACCAGGCGAACCTGGTGGAACGCCCCCCTGGCCACAGCCGTCACGTGGTCTTGAAACAACAGCCGGGTATCCAGGAGGACACCTAAGTTGCGTGCCCGGTCCACGGGGGCTAGGTGTTCGCCCCCGATGGATAAAGATGGAGTAAACTGGTTATACCGGGACGCCGGAAACCACAGCCACTCGGTCTTGGATGGGTTGAGTCTGAGTCTGTTCCTTCCCATCCAGACCCACACGGCTTCCAGACACCGGGACATCACTTTGACGGCATCGTTGAGGTGGTTTGGGGTACAAATATACAGCTGCGTATTGTCAGCATAGAGGTGTTACTCTACCGCAAAACTACAGATGATCTCACCCAGCGGCTGTTAAGGAAAACATCACATATATCCGTGTGGCGAACCTATGGCACAAGTGCCAGGGGTGGCACGCAGAGCCCTCTCTGTGGGCACATGCACTGTCGCTAGCTGCTCTTCTGGATTCTGTCGCATGCATGCGCACTGGCCAGCTGCTGTCTTCTGGGTTCTGGCACTATGTCATGTGCATACTTCAATTTTGGCATTCAGTGCTGAAAAGGTTAACCATCACTGACATATATGAATTAGATAAAAATCAGAGACTATCAAAGTTGTGAAGAACATACCAGCCAGTTTCTATGGAGTAAAGCTAAAGATGAAAATGCTTTTAATACATTGATCACTTAAAAGAAAAGCTGTGATCTCCTCATAAGCAATATTATTGGGGTTATAAGTTTTAATTGCTGGTGTACATAAAGTAGATACTTTAATAAAACATGGTGATAAGTTTTAATTGCTGGTGTACATAAAGTACTTCAATAAACATGGAGTACAGATTTAATAGCTAAAATTCAACAAACATAATGTTCATATAGGATGTTAAAATATCTTCCAGTTTTTGCCCTGATTGGTAAGTGTCTCATTCTGGCCCATGAAAAAAAAAAAAAACTCTGATGTGGCTTTTGCATACTCTTTAAAAAACAGCTAGGGAAAATCAGAAGGCAAAGCAGAAGGGAGATTATGGACCTGAATGAATGAATATCTGAATCCCAGATCCTTTGAGTTCTGCTAAGGTTTTAATGAAGGTCTAAAGTACATATGTAATGCTGGCATTGACAGAGAACAATATATAAAATCTTGATCCATTTGTCTTTTCAAAATGGATATGGATCTATTGTTCAGGATCACATTAGCCATGGAGTTCCCCTTGAGGGTACGCCGGGCCTAAGTATTTAACTGACAGTTCCAAAGAGTACATCTGTAGTACAGCTAATTGTAATTGCATTAAGGCCTCAAAGGATGAATGAGAAATGTGTACTATTGCTTTGAGAAACTTATAGTAGCTTGTATAGTGATATCGTTTTATATTAATACACTGGCTAACACACAGCAGTATATCCAAAGGTTTGATCTTGAATAGATGAAAGGCAACTGGGAACATATTTTATAATTGTTAGAGATGCTATTAGAACCCTTAAAGCCAATTTCCTGGCTTGATTAACCCAACAAGATAGAAGATTGGAAGTAAATGCCTACTTATTTAAAAGATTTCATAGAACAAGTTCTTGCTTTTTCTGTACAAACTGCTTTATTTTATTTTATTTAAGAATTGTGTCCTCACTCTGAGTTACTTATTATTTCCCAAACAGAAGAAAACCACTTTTAAGATTTCCCTGCTGTAAGAGAAAGATGTCTTTCTGAAGCATGAAAGAAGCTTTTATTATGCATTGTTCCAATGTTATGAAATGCATTTCCTCTGATATTGTATTTGGTCTCCACTGGCCTTTAGGATATCTGTAAAAATACACTCGTTTTCCTAGGATTTAGAAGGAAAAAGGATAGTATTAATTTTAACCTGCCTTTTATTCTTTTATATTCAGATTTTGTTTTTCAGATTTTGTTAGCCACCTTGATTATTCACCAGAAAATAATTATAGGTCACCAGCCAATGAATCAAACATACATATATTAAAAAAATATAATTTGATAAGTCTTTTTGGTAAGCTCTGGAGACCACATCCAGTCTTGGACCCATAGCTTATTTATTTTTATTTCAAAGTATTGGCTATAAAGCTGGTATGCAGATACCATCAAAGCTTTTTGTTCAAGGTATACAATCTTCCCCAATCTTTTTATCCTTTCCACATATTAGCTGATTAATGTCAGAAAGCATAATGGATCCTAAGAGAACCAAAGGAAAAAAAGTTCATATTTTACTCTTAATATGGAACAAAACAAATATGTTAGATGCATATTTTTACCTGCACTACACATTGCACCTCTCTCTTATAAGCAAAGCTTTGGGCTATCTGGTGGCAACTCTACAGCTTTAAAGTTTTATATTCTAGGAGCTGCAGAATAAGATATCTCAAGCAAGTTAGGGAAAATTGTCTTAGAAACAGCAGAAAGATTAAAATAATTACGTCTCCTTTTGTTCTCTTTTTGAAAAAGCCTTTGCTGCAAAGTCTTACTGTATAATTTGAGTGGAAATAAAGATTCTAGGAATCCATTCTAGCTATAAAAAGATTTGTAATGAAAACATTGCCAATTGTGTCTTTATCTATGGAATTCAAAGCACTAAACATAAAATTTAAGCAAGGAAAGGTACAGCAAACAGATTGTTGGGAAAGGGCTGGGTGCTTTTATGCTCTTTTATTGCAACGTTTATGGCCTTGCAAGTGATGATAAAGGTAATCAAATCTCATGCTTCGGAGCATATATTCAAGAGTCATTTTCTTCCCCCAATGCAAAATTTGGCACTCCACACTGAATTGAAATGTACGTTAAGTAATTGCTTCCATTGAAATTATGTGTTAGAGGCTACAAATGAAGACTGTATGATGCATAGCTCCATCTCTTTTAATAACCTTGAAATCAGGACTTTCACTCTTACAAAAAGTGGATTAACCCTGAGTAAAATATTTGCTGAAAACACCCCAATTATTGAAAATCATAGCACAGGTATGCCATCCACTATCAGCATTGCAGAATCTCAGATTTGTCTGGGGAAGGACTGTAAAAGTATAAATGTCTGGACTTTACCTGTCTAAGCCAATCCTTCATATCTGCTACTATTTAAGGTGGTAGTTTGTCTTATATATGACATCCACTTTTGTCAGACATGAATTTACATGAGACGTTTCTGTATACAAAGGTTATTCATATATAAGGCACCAAATAAATAATTTTGATAAAGGTATAGATGACATAGAATAGTAGCCTAAAGTTTTAGAAGATTAATGTGCAGGAGATCCTGACCACAGCTAGTTTTTTATCTGATGCTATCCCTACTTTTTGACAGGTTATCGGTTACTCCTTTTCTGTAAATATTAATAGGATAATTCATTCCTATGGGAGAGAAGAAAGGGGCTGTACCTGGAGAGAGTTTGCATATAGGCCTAATGACTATTCAGATGCTGTGGTAAGCTATGATATATTCGTCATGATTAATAGAATAAATGACAACTGGAAGAATTTGCACATTGTGCTAAAACAGAAAACGGTTTCTTGCAAACTACACTAACTAGCTTTCCTAGCTCATAAGCTAAAAGCAAAATAAACTCCTTTATGATTTAGCGGACTGTAAGAACTCAGCTACTGAATTTTAGGAAAGAAAGTAAATGAACCTGGCATTATATTAGGGAAATAGTACAAGTGGAAAAGCCTGGCTCTGTTCAATAGTTATCTTCCTTAAAGAGTCCTTGTCAATTTAGAAACAGATTGGGATTGTCGCAGCCATTTTCTTGACCTCTCCCCTCCCACATTTTGGGGGAGAAGAAGGACCTTTGGAATGTCAGACCAGACATCAGCAACTTACTAACTCATGAGAATCAAGATCATCCTACCAGGATCTGGTCAGAGACTGAAAAAGAGTACCAAATAGATGCCAGATTACCTAATTGGAAAATGTGACCTATGACAAGCAGGGATGGAACTGTATAATGACAATCTTTGATTATACTGAAAGCACAGATAGCCAATAACTAGTTCTTTGAGAAGGCTAAAAGTCTAAAAGGCTAAAAGTCTCAGAGTTGCTGAATTGATTGAGTTCCTTATTTGAAACTGTGCCATCCTATATTTGGCCTAGTTTATACATCATACTAACCAAGTTATGGTGTATCTGTTATTTTGCTCTATGCATTGTGCAAATGCAGTCAACGTTTATTTTGATTTGATGCCACCAGATAACTCTGGGCAGCTCACAATACACCAAAACAATATAAAAATAATGTACAAGACAAACAATAGAATTAGACTTGGGCAAAATAAAACAATGCTGATACCAGCAAATTTAAAAATGTCTATCAACAACAGACAACCAACAAAATGGGCATTCAGGTTTTTTTATGGCTCTTTGAAGCATGAACAGGATGGGAGTCATCCAGATCTTAGGAGGAGATCCATTCCAGAGGAAACCATTCCATTCCAGAAACCATTGTTTATGGATTAGAGAATTGAACAAATCTATTCAGCCATAGATTATTCCAGAACCACAGTACAACTCCTCCACCTATAAATTTAGCATAATGTGTGAGCCAAGCTGGTATCTCACAAAACTAATGGGACTCATCATCTCTATGCAGATTTCATACAGAAAGTTAGGAGCTTTCTTGGCCAAGGCATCCTGTAGTGACAATTGTATGGTGAGCGGTGAGCAGTGAGCAGTATTTCTATTAATTTTAGTATTAGAGATATATGACTAGAATATTTTCTTTTGTTTACATCGGGGCACCTGAGTCTGGGATGGGATAGAACTCTTAGCATTTGGAGCTAAGCATGACCAAGTAGCTTTTAGACCTGAACTTTGTTTATTGTTTCAGATTTCAGTTACATATAATGATCTCTATACTCCTTTGTGGATGATTAAAACCCCTTTGTGCAAAGCGTCTCTGTTTTGATTGGAACAAAATATGCTATAAGAAATGAGAGAGAGATTGGAGTGGTGATTAAGGTACCAGACTGAGAGATTGTGAATTCTAGTCTTCCTTTAGAAACAGAAGCTGTTTCGGTTATTCAGTTACTCTCTCAAGGTTATTTTTGTAAAGAAAATAAAAAAAGATTAGTATGTATACCACCTAGAGTTGAACAAAATTAAATTAACATATAAAGATAATGAATGAATAATATTCCAAGAATTCCAAGGTATAACAGGTTCAAAATTGGTAAATTCTAGTTCTGCCTTAGGCATGAAAACCAGCTGGACCAGTCACTATCTTTCAACCAAGTTCTCGTCAGAGGTTGTTGTTGTGGGGAAAATAGGAAGAGATAGGAGTATCATATATGCTTGCTGCTTTGAGTTATTTATAAAAATAAAAACAGATAAAAATAGATTTTTTTTAAAAAATGCCATTTAGATGTAAATGACCATTTCCCATGTTTCATGTGCAACATCTCCAAATATAAACTGTGATTTGTACATGTATGGTGTATGGTAATAAAAGAGATAATGGATTTTTTTTTTAATGGTGGCATTCGACTGAACATATTGCTTCTGTTTTCTGCTTGGAGGTAGGGTACATAAATTTCCTACAACGTATCAAATTACTGTTTGAGGGAGCATAATGCATAAACTCACTTCCTGAACATTTATGCTGGTAGATCTTGTGCATTAATATATCATTGTTTGCATCTACCAGTTTTAAGTTCCTATTTTTCAAGGCAGCTTGGATTCAATATAACGTACTACCTTGTATGTTATATAGAAAGATGTCTTTGATTCATTGCATGAACATGCTGATGCACAGACAAAGGTGAATTAATTACAGACCAAAATATCTTGATTCTCTATTAAATAGTCAATTATTATACAATTAATGACATCTTTGAGTAGCAGGACACAGTAGAGATGTGCATTAACTGCAAAATTTGTTCCTAAAGAGAAATATTACTGGACAATATATAAAAGGAGACAATGACAACCAGGTTTAAACTTTTAAATAACTGTTCTATTTTCATCATTACATTATAGGTTATAATGTGTTTTCTTCAGAAAAAGGACATTTTATTGCATTCTGAAAAGAAATAAGGAAAAGTACTTTGTCTGGGATGCAAATATTATATTAATAAGAGTCCTCTGGCAAAGAACTTAAATTGCTCATTAGAATTTAAAATTTAATATATTTTAAGAGGTAATATATCCTTGATAACATAAAATTGTTTCTTGCTATTCTTGTTAAACTGTAATGGAATGTTACAGTGATGAGAAAATCAGCAAAAATAGTGATTCCAAAAACTGTTACAATAATCAGAAAATGCCATTTATTACATAGAATATTTATTTAAAATACTCATTCAGATGCCCACCTTATGTTTCATAATGTTAAATTCTCATAACAACTTAACAATCAGAAAAAAATGTCTAATTCTCCAAAGGCAACCTATTCCATTCATATTCAAATATATTGGGCTCCAACCTTGTCTCAGCCTGATACTTAGGAAGAGACAGCTTTTCAAGGCCTCCTGGGATCATGGGAACTTACCACATTCCAGGTGGCAGCATGTTCCAAAGGGAAGAGGCTTCCAAAAAGAAAATGCACTTACTAGGCCTTGTGATGTAATAATATTTAAGGGAATGGACCTGGAACATATCTACCATATCAAACTTGATGGAATGGGCAAAGAGCTTCCAAAAAGAGTCCGAAAGGTGCTTTTTCAAAAGGCAATTAGAATGTCTTTGGTTTTGCTAGAAGATGTTTCACTTCTCATCCAAAAAGCTTCTTCTGTTCTGAATGGAAGAAGCTTTTTGGAAGAGAAATGAAAAGTCTTCTAGCCCAAAGGAACGAAAGAAAATCCAGTTGCCTTTTGAAAAAGCACCTTTGGAACAACCATGAATTGCACGACTTAGAATTTCCATAGACACTTCCAAGAGAGGTAGCCTAACAGTTAACCTTGCCCTATATCATTTGGCACTTTAAAGGTGATGACGAATACTGGAAAAGAAACTATAGACCAGTGGAGTTCACACATTAGCATTGTAATATGGACAAAACATGTAATGGTGAGAATAGTGTATCCCACTGCCTTCTGGACCAATCGTAATTTCCAAATGGTCTTCAGGATCAGCCATATGTAGACAATGGATGCTCATAAATATTTACTTCTTTAGTCTGAATGATACAGCCCAGAAATGTATTATACCATCTCCTGTTTGAAAGACCTAGGCTTTAGTCAGAGGATTTATTCTGGATGCAATTTTATAACAAAGGTGTGTGTGTGTGTGTGTGTGTGTGTGTGTGTATCCAGTAATAGTAAGTGATACAATAAATCTTGTTGAAGTTGCCAGGTTAATAGAAAGTCTCCAACCTGTAACAAGAAGGGTTCAGACACTGATTTGCCATCCAGGCTTTCATGTCAGGCTGATGCAGGAAGTTCTATTATAGTGAATGTCAACATCTGAGATAGTGAGAATTTCTCATAACATAATAACAATGCAAGGTCTGGATATGGATGACAAACAAAAATTAGTTTTGGATCTCTTAGAACTTTTACAGTGCTATCGGTAAACTTTCAGAATTCATATACCTGCCAGAACAAATTTCCTAAAAACATAATGGAAATGGTTAGAAGCCCCAGCCAAAAAAAGGATGATTTTTAGTTATGCTATTGTAGTTTATTCTGCGCTTGTCTCTTTTATACAGTGATGATGCAGACCTGTTATATCCTTTCTGAGTGATTCCCCTTTTGAAGAAGAATTTGAATCTATTGAGTCAAAGCCCTGTGAAAGAGTATTAGGTGGTCCAGGAAAATTATAATCTCTGCTGGAACAATCTATTCTGAATCTGTTGCTCACTGGAAGTTAATTCTTGAGCTACTTAACAGATATCAGCCAGGGCGTAGGTTGAGAAAATAATTTTAACTTCCCTTTAGGCCTTAAACTGTATCTCAGGAAGAAAGGATATTGGAAGTTGTTGGAAGATAGTTATTGTGATGCCTTCGGGTGCACTGAAAAATGATCCCATGCTAACATGGTAATAAAACAGGCATCTTTCCTGTAAGTGAAACTGGATGGGGGTGCATTTGCAGGAAAATATCTTAGCCGAAGCTAGAACTTAGAAAATGTATCGCTGTAGCTTGAGACCAGTGTAACTCCAGTTCTTGTATATACTTTGAGTATTAGTGATTATAGCTGAAGAATCATAAAACTTGTGATTTAATGGTGACAATAGCTAGAGGTTAGCTAGCAGTGAGTAAGCTGATTTCTGTGGTGAATACAGTATCTGTTTTCAAATATGGTTGTCTGAATATATTGATACAATGTTTTCCACCAAATATACAGTAGATCTGATCAAAATAAATATTGGTCTGTTTCCAAGATAGTTTTCACAGTTTTTTTCAGACCATATTCATAGCTTATTTAATGAAGATACTTTAGACTAGAAGGAATATAGGAAGTATTGGAATATTAATGTTACTAGATTAAAGGAATAAATGTTTACAGGGCATCGTTTGCAGCAACAGTCTCTAGTTAGACAAAAGCTAATTAACTTCTAAAAATATTTATTTACTTATACACATATTAATATTTAGTATGTCCTTATTTTTATTATTTATATTTCAGGTTTATTTATTGATAAAATTTAGGAACCATCCATCTCACTATCTAATTGTGACATAACAGTTTTTCATGAATATAAAATGCCAAAAGGAAGAATAATAAGCTTTATGCAAAATAGTCCTTAATGCTATTAATTGTTCACATTTCTCCAAAACACTAAAGCAGAAACAGAAAACACTTGTAGTTCTACCCTCGGAATACATTCCTTCTGGTCTCAGAGAGGACTATGGTCCTTAGCTGAAGTGAATTTTTACAGTTCAATATATAAACAAGTATTTTCAACTGGAAGGTTAGCATTGATTCATTTTACTGAAGTAATTCCAAAACAGATAGAAATGATCAATGATAGATGCATTACATGGATTTTAGGAGATAATACTGACAGATATATTAAATATTGAAGATACTTGATTTCCATAAGATAAATAATTTTCCTGGTAAACATTTAGTTTTCCTAGTTGACAGCCAGATGTTATTTCCATACTCATCATTTCAATTTGAACTGCCATCCTTTGTTAATTCACATCTAAATGGAAGGGCAGACTGCCAAAGAAATCTTGGCTACTTGGGTTGAGTCATATCAGGATCACAACAACCAATGAGGTTGTCAGAAACTTGGCTTTTACACCAAGAAAATAAGTTTTTTCTTTCTTAGAGAGAAGGCTGAGAATCATGCACTGTCTTCCTTATTTGTATTTATTCAAGAGTTAATACATTATGGCTAGACCAGAGCAGAGCCTTGCATTACAGGAGAAAAGACATTAGTCCTTATTTTTAAATCCATCCTTCCCAGCCTCCAGTTTTTAACATGAACTTTCCGTAGAAGAACAAGAACTGACTGATGAATCAGTAGTATTCTGGAAATTTACAAACATTAAATGAAAACAGCAGTGTGTTCATTGAACTGGGTTTTATGGTGACAGAAATACAACAATGTTTTTTTTTTAATTTATAGTTGGATTTGAACCTTGAAACAGCTTTATATCTATGAGCAGAGGGAATCCCCTTAGTAAAAATTTTTATTTTATTACATTTGACTCTATACGATAAAAATGGCCTTTACTATGCACAACTTTGATTTATCTCAGTTTTTCAAGATCAGTATGTCATTAAATAAATGAGAAATTGATTCTTTTTGCATACAGTTGTGGTCAAAATTATTCAACCCCCAATGCTGTAAAGGGGTTTAGGGACTATAGTGTACATTTGTAATTGTATTCAGAATGAAATCCTACAAGGACGTTTTAAAGAACCAAATGCAACTAAAATGACATCAATTGTTTATGT
>JAPKID020005466.1:0-11108 GCA_026931265.2 Tropidonophis doriae | reverse complement strand
CACTCAGTACTTTGTTGAAGCATCTTTGGCAACAATTACAGCTTCAAGTCTTTTTGAGTAAGATGCAACAAGCTTTGCATACCTGGATTGGGGAATTTTCTCCATTCTCCTCAAGCTTAGTCAGGTTGGATGGCGACCTTTGGTAGACAGCCATTTTCAGGACAAGTCAGGGCTCTTGCTGGGCCGCTCTAGGACACTAGCAGAGTTGTCGCTAAGCAACTCCTATACTGTCTTTGCTGTGTGCTTAGGATCATTAACATGGTGGAAAATGCAGCTTCGGCCCAGTTTATGATCCTGAGCATTGTGGAACAGGTTTTCATTGAGGATATCCATTCAGCTTTCCCTCAAACCTGATCAGTCTTCCAGTCCCTGCTGCTGAAAAACACACCCACACCATGATGCTGTCACCCCCACGCTTCATTGTTGGGATGATATTGGTCAGGTAATGAGCGGTCCAAACAATTCAATCTTGGTTTCATCAGACCAGAGAATCTTGCTCCTCACAGTGCAGAGGCTTCCCTCTAGCCAGTCTGCCGTAAAGCTCAGATTGGTGGAGGGCTGCAGTGATGGTTGCCCTTCTGGAACTCTGTCCCATCTCCACACAGGATTTCTGGATCTCAGTCAAAGTGACCATTGGGTTCTTGGTCACCTCTCTTATATAAATCCCTTCTCTTCCGATTGCTCAGTTTGACTGGGTGACCAGCTCTTGGAAGAGTCCTGGTTGTGTCAGACTTCTTCCATTTGATAATTATGGAAACTACTGTACTCTTAGGAAACTTCACTATAGCAGAAATTTTATTATAGCCATCACCAGATTTGTGCCTTGCAATAATCCTGTCTCTGAACTCTACAGGCAGTTCCTTTGGCCTCATGGCTTTTGCTCTGCTACAGTATGCATTGTCAGCTATGAGGCCTTCTATAGCAGGGGTCTCCAACCTTTGCAATTTTAAGTTTGAAGGACTTCAGCTCCCAGACTTCTTCAGCTAGCTTTGCTGTTCTATAGAGACGTGAGTGCTTTTTAAAATCATGTCCAATGAATTTAATTTGTGGACTCCAATCAAGGTGTAGAAACATGCCAGCAAGAATCACGAGAAATGGGAGGCACCAGAACTAAATTTCACCTGTTGTTGCAAAGGGTCTGAATACTTATACCAATGTGATATTTCAGTTTTTTCTTTTTAATAAATTTACAGACATTTCTAAACTTCTATTTGTATTCTGTCATTATGGGGTACTAAGTGTAGATCAATGAGAAAAAAATCAGCAAGTAGAATCAGGATAATTGACAAAAATGAAGTGGGTCTGAATACTTTCTGAATGTACTCTATATTAAAGTTGTGTGATCTTCCAACTTCTTATTCCTCATTCTTAAAAGCAAGCACATGTAGCTAATGCACACCAAAAGAGGATGAGAGGAAAAATGTAGTAAACACAGAAAGCACAGAAAACTTTTAGCATGGTTGAGCAGGTAAGAAATCACAGTGTAACAAAGCCCTGAACTCAAGAGTGTTAAATTTTTTTTTTCCTGGATTGCTTTATTTGTGATGCCACAAATAATGTTCCTTAACTCAGTCGCAGGCCAACAGCTGGATAATTAGATTTTTTTATGTAATAAACATTTTGCCATGCAATATGTTCAATAAACTGCTGACATAGTATTATTTGTTAGAATGCTATTGCTGTTTACAATATGGAAAATATTATACTATTATGTTTAAAACTTTCAGAAATTTGTAAACGAATTTGATTTACATTTCTAGTCTAAATTTCAGTAAATATGTTGTTCCCTATTGTCATGTCTAAATTGTTGTAAAATTTCATTTAATTTTTTCATAAGTTCATGTCCCTCCAATCATTTTTCTGACCTCATGTCATAATTGTCTGAGTCTAGGAACAGAAGGCACAGAATCAAAGCCTTTGAAGAATTTATATCCTAAATATATTCCCTAAATTAATACCATATTATTTTGTTTTTCTTGGCTTGTTGTCTAGTTTTCATGGAAATAATGGCCAACATTGGCTCTTTCATTGTGTGTCATTAGGGTCCCAAGCCAATGATTGACAAAATAACATTGGTAAGCTTGAGGGCTTTTGTTACTGAGTGGTTTCTGAGTTCTTTATGAACCTTTCTTATCCAATAGGAAAGGACAAAAAACAACACACCTTGTTGCTGCTCGTTGGTGCTAAATTTCTAAGTTTGAGGTATGGCTTTGTTAGAGTTCTTGGGTGTTTTATCTTGAGAATATTGAGACCAGGATTTATTTGGAACTAAGTGTAGTCTGAAATATAAAGTTTTTCTACCCCTACTGATTAGATTCTAACATAACTAGTGCTCCCGCCCTCCCTCTTTTCACTTTGGTCTGATTTTTTTTTTTTATGTTCTGCTGATTTGATTGGAGATTACTTGGAAACTGAAAAAAAGAAAAAGCTGATCTGGGGAATAGTTTTCTCCTACTTCCCAAAATTTTAAACCTGCATCGTTGAACTATTCTCTTACATGCCTTTTTATTATAATTAATAGCAATATTAAATTATTAATATATTTAGTTGTATTATTTTCATGGTATTAAATTTCAGAAATGTTTATTTTAGGTCCCCACCCTGCTGCTATAACTACATTTTCTTAATAATATATGTTTTTCTAAAAACTTGAAACATTTAATCAATTCCTAAGAAGTGTTTCTTTTCTTTTTTACAGAATGCTGCCTTTTTGTATGGCCTTGGCTTGGTCTACTTCCATTACAACGCATTTCAGTGGTATGTGCAAAACAAAACAAAACCTGGGAGTGTTTTTATCTTGCTAACTGTCTACAATTTAGTGGGCCCTGAAAGAAAAAGTAGTATAGTTTTTAAAGAATTTTAACAACTTTTTAAAACTACAGTGTAGATTGCTTAGCACAGGGGTTCCCAAACTTGGCAACTTGAAGATTTGTGGACTTCAACTCCCAAAATTCTAGAAGTTGAAGTCCACATGTCTTCAAGTTGCCAAGTTTGGAACCCCTGGTTTAGCAGTAAGAATTAGGTTGACATCTCTATATAACTTTTCCTCTGTAATACTGGTTCCATCATCCTTAGTTGGTATGGCCACTGATTTGTTCAGCACAAAAGTATGGAATGTTAGTATTCTCAGCCTTGGCCAAAACAAAATATGAAGGAATGTGAAATATTCCCTTTCTTTTTATCTGTCCTTATTTTCTCAAGTATCTTCCTTATGCTTCTTAGATGCTCTGACATTGTAGTCTGGCATATTTCCCCTCCCACCTGTTTTAAATTCAGCAGGAAAGATTTGTCACATTCTTAATGTTTTGGTCCATATTCAGAACAATGTGTCCTTATTTCATTCCATGTATATAAACATTCCTTTCATAAGAAGAGGGTTTTTTGGGTGGTTATGTTTCAGCTTCAAATTTAAAAAAATATTTTTGAACCAATATTAATCCAATTTTGAAATTTCTTTTGACACTGAAAATTCATAATTAGTTGTCTTGCATTTATGAACAAATGTCATTATTTTAATTATTTTTTATGAATTGGCAACAGTTTTAAATCTCTGGATTACTGTTTTTTAAATTGAGTGCCTTATAAATATTGTTGGGATTTATTTATAAAGAGACTCCCTGAAGAAGGGAAAGGCCTATCATTTTCTGCAGCAGATCATGTACTATGCTACATTTCTTCCTGATAATTGAGATTGAACCATACATGTAGAAGAAAATATGAAGCTTATTCATGCCAACAATCATCAATAGATTGTACTTAGAGCTTTTGGTAAACACATTTTTGTTTCTAATCAAAATGTTAGTGCATCTAGGAAGTAAATTTAGTTAACATTAATGCAGTATGAAAATGAGTGTTGAATTAAAACTATATGTTAAAACATTAATTGTTCTTATTTTAGTAAATGAAATTATTTCAGAGCTCGCCTTAATATTCTGCATAGTATTTCATCTGTTCCTGAATAGTTGGGTCTTTTTCATTCACCATTATAGATAGCATAGCACAGCACAGAACAGCATAGCATAGCATAAAATAATAGAGTTGGAAGGGATTTTGGCAGTCTTCTAGTCCAACTCCCAGCCTAGGGAGGAAATCCTATACCACTTCAGACAAATGATTATCCAACATCTTAAAAACTTTTAATGTTGGAGCATTCACAACTTCTGGAGGCAAGTTGTTCCATTTCTCCTCAGTTCCAAGTTGCTTCTCTCCTTGATTATTTCCACCCATTTCTTCTTGTTCTCCCTTCAGGTGCCTTGGAGAATAGTTTGACTTCCTCTACTTTGTGACAACCCCTGAGATATTGGAACACTGCTACCATGTCTCCTCTACTCCTCCTTTTCATTAAACTAGACATACTTCCTGTAACTGTTTTATTATATTTAGTATTATTTATTTATTATAAGATATGTATCTGAGCATTTGGAATTTGGAATTGCTAGATTTTAGGCAGGGGCTCCTGTTAAGCATATTTGGCTTGTTTTTGATCACAAAAAAACATTAGCAAAACATTAGCAATTGCCCTTGGGTTAAAATTACTTTGCTTTATTGTATTTTTTTTTATTTTTGCTTTTCTGAAAGATTTGTCCTTCCATTGCAGTCCTCCAATCTTTGGTTTTACAGCCAAAGTTCTGGTATTTAGGGATTAATTTTTGGCTTGGTGAAGATTGTTCAGTATACTCTTGTGTAAATTCAACAATTATTGTATTTACTCCACTTCATCCAAACTTCCTGTTATAATCTAAAAACTATTTGATGATTTTCTCTTCTCTAAGAGTTTGAGTGAATTTTACCCTCCATAGTAGATCTTCAGTTCATCCTTATGCCATTATAGGCATTGAAGAAATTTCCATTAACAGATGCAGAATTATTGTAAAAAAATTATCCTGCCTGATTCTAGTTAAGATAAAAAGGAGATATTCCTTGCCTCTCCATGCTAACTAGCAGCCTCAGGTTCCTCTCATATCTGCCTTTTCCAACTCTCTTGTTCTGTCTTTGTTAATATCCAGAAAGACCCTTTGAGCCTATGGCTACTATTCCAATTCCTCTGTTGGAAGATAGCTTTTTGGGTAGTGGTCACATTTTTAAATCAAATTGAACAGTTTTGTATCTTGCAAAGAAATCCTCATTTTTCTTTGGTTTGTTTCATTTCTCAGAATGTCAGTCACAGCTTAATACTACAATCAAGACATTTATGGAACTTAACATTTTCCCCAATCCATCAGGACCCTAGGAAACAGTTATGACTTTACTATTTAAATGAACCGTACAGCACCATTTTGCTATGATATTTATTCTTGGGGTTTCAAGACTCATCTGAAAATCACTCACAGTACTTTCCAAATGGATAGTAATAAGCCATTTCACTTTGCTATGAGACAGCCAAATAGTTTTGCTCATTTTATTCCACAAGAGATGTCAGCACTGGCAAACATTCTGTGGGACATTGATTTATTAGATAAAATTTGTGTGCTACCTAATTAGTTTGGCACCCTGTGGGTTAGAACCTCATAGGGCTGTTTTTTGCCCTCTTGAGCCTTCAGGGAAGCCTCCTGAAGCCTCCAGAGGGCAAAAAACGGTTCTACAGACAAACCGGGAATCACCAATTCTGAACTTCAAGGAAGCCTCCGGAGGGCGAAAAACAGCCTCAAAAGAAGGGCGAAGTCAGCTGGCCAGCGCGCACTTGTGTGATGGAGCTGACAAGGCAACGCCTCGCCTGCCCTAACAAATGGCTCCATGTGCCACAGGTTTGCCATCACAGCCCTAGAGCCTACAACAATTAAAACAGCCTCCTGAAACAAAAAGAAAAAACAACAACCCAAACCAAACTATTGCAAACTATTATATGGTGAAGAACCACCTCCCCAAATCATTTGAAACAAGTTTATTTCATCTGTATATACATGTCATTGCTTAAATGACATAAATCTTTGTGAAGTTTATAGAATTAATATAAAAGTAATGAACATCTAATTGCATTATCCAGTCAATTTAAAAAATAGAAACAAATTCTTGTTATCACTGAGGAATGTCAAGACAGGAAGTGACTCTATTGCACCTGAAGTCTACTAAATGTGATTGTTGAATTGAGATTTTACTTGTACTGTCAGTTATAATAGAGAAACCTACATGATCTTGCTTTTTTAAAGAACGAATTATGTTCCAAATGTAAGGTTTCCAGAAATTATTCAATTACAGTTTGTCTTATTTTTAGTTTGCCAGAATGATGAATGATCAGGAAATCTAACAGGGGTAATCTAATAGCACCTGGAGATTGATGGAATAGGCTTACATTGAGTTTTGTGGTACAAAGGCATAGGCTACAATAAATTGTATAGCTAATGATGAAAGGTGGTAGAAATTGCAGGTTTGTTTAGGTCACTGAATCTTTAAAATTATTTTAAGATTCTTATTTACTGTTGGTGCATGAATATGAAGCAGAAAACTATTTTTAAGTTGTTGACATGTTCTGTTGTAGTGAACCAAAAATTTACAGATGTTTACAAACGTTTTTACAAAATATTTATGAAAGTTTACAAAAGTTTCTGGTGCTATAAATTTTTTTTTTAGCTTGTTGCAAACAAATATGCTTTAACTGGCTATAGTTACCAGTTTGCACATTTTGGTGAAATGTAGATGTAGTAAAGTATTAATGCTTACCTGCTTTTGATGGTGATTAGTGTATTTAATAGATACTTATTCTGTTATAAATATTAGTATAATTTGGTTTTAGAATTCAGCAAATCTTAAAACCCTATTTGAAACCACACATTCACTATTTACCTATTTAGTTTAGTTATATTTAGTTTAGTTTAGTTATATATTTAGTTAATTCTAATTTAAATTTTTTGTATTTTTGTATATTTTATTGTTTCCCTGTACGCCGCCCCGAGTCCCTTTGGGGAGATGGGTGCGGGATATAAATTTAATAAAATAAAAATAAAATAAATTAATATCAGAAAAACAGTTAAGCTGAAAACAATGCACTAATCAAGAAACTACCAAGAAAACCATAGCCACATCACACTGTTTACTAAATATAAACAGGGAGCAAACTATACCTTCACTAATACTGATGCTACTTAGTAAGGCAATGAAATGTCTGCAAACAAACCACCAAGCTCAGAAAGCACCAAGGACTCCATACTTCAACCTTGAAGTATATATTATATTCTATTGGAACCATATGTAATGTCTTCCCAAAGCATTCTGTATACATAGTTACCCCCTATCCTTTCCTTAGATGCCTCCAATTTTCCATAATTGCTTAAAATTAAATTTGGTACACAAAGTAGTAAGGTACAAAGAAACAAACTTACAACTGGAAGTTGATGGAATATAAGAAAAATTTAACACTGTTAGATAAGTCAGTGTTCTGTTTTGATCATGCCCAATTCTCCCTTGTTCCAACTACATAATCTACAAGTTTGTCATGCAGTTTTCAATCCCTCCAAATTCTAAGTGTATGTTTTACAAGAATAGAATAGCATTCCTCAATTTTCCTGATTCCTTCATTTCATTGCCAGCCTATCACACAATGTTCCAGAGGACCACTAAATCCTCAGGAATAACTTTAAAAGGATATCTAGAAGTAACTCTTAAGTGAGGAATGCTCTGCTTATCTATTGGCATGCAATCTAACATTCTGGTTTCTAAACTGAAAAATAGATATATTGATAAATATATGAAGCACTTCAAGTGATGCTTTAGAATTTGGATATTTTTCCAACACTGGACCAGTAGCATACACAATATAAAATTTATGACAACTGTGAGATAAATATTGAAGTTACAGCAGTGCTTCACAATCATAACTAATACTTATTTCAGATTTTACAACATAAAATATTTTTTATGAAATCTGTATTACAATTGAGATTTATTATTTAATATTTAATTTCTTATTAAATATAATAACTAATGGATTTTAAGGCAGAAATATGGTTTTAAGATTTTTAAAATCTGATATAGTTTACATTTAAAGGCTAGATGGAGGTGAACATATTGATAATGTCTCAAAAAATATTAGACTACTTTAATATATCTTGGGTTTTTTGCATTGGTTTAATTACCCTGATAGCTCATGAATTATTTAAAGTAATTTCTACATTTAATATTTGTAGAAAAAAAAGTAATGCATTGAAAAAAAAATAGAAACTTAAATGAAAGAGCTAATTTTAGATCAGTTTGTTAGCATTCTGGCTGTCTTAGATGACTTTCAGTAGACTAATCATTTTGAAAAGATGGATAAAATAATGAACAACCTAGTGTACACATGCACAATTGAAAAAGTATCACAAATGCATGCAGTAACAGCTTAAGGAGTTTGATTGGTGGGGGTAAGGAGAAAGGCAGAACAAAGCATGCCTACAACACCATTGGGAGTTGGGAGCAGTGATCAGCTGCATGCATGTTAGATACGGTGGAACACAAATACCATACCTGAGGGGAGAGCCGATGAGCAATGAAGGAGGGGTAGGGTTACTCCCTGCATTGTGACGGCGCCGTACTGCCTGACGCCTAAATGTGCTGCGTTCACGCCGAACTGTGACTGCTTCCTCATTGGCTTGTGCTGCTGCATCAAGACAGACCAAGTCAAATTGAACCTCAGACCAATAATGTTTACACCATCCAATGCTATTCCCACAAATTGTTCTTTCTCCTGCAAATCAGTTGATCATTTTAGTTCACTGCCAAATAAAGACTATGAATATGGAATGGTCAACTTAACAAGTATCCAGATAAGGTTTTTTTTAAATATTTCAGACAGAGAGTTTAAGTCAATTATTAAAAATAATAATTTGATTCCACAAAATCAATAATTGTAAGCATCCACTGAAAATATAACTTAATTTCAAATAAAATGTAAGTTAAATAACAGTTGATCGTTTCTATAGACAATTCTATACTAAAATTGAAATTGCTGGGTAAGAATTGGGGTGTGGGGAGGGGGAACCTTAAATCTCCCTTGATTCCATGAAAGAAACTTCATGTTTCTTTGAACCTAGCTTTTAGTTCGTCTAGAAGTACAAAATGGAAGCAGAAAACCCCATAACCCTCAGTTGCTCTTTTTCCTCTCAACAAATGTAATTATGATATGCAAAAGAGAATGTGAACTCCCTGGTGTTATTTTGTTTTTGTTATGTGCCATCATTTTCAAGTTCTAGCAACCACACAGAATGATTTCCCCCCCCACGACATTCTATCCCTAACTTGTTCTTTCAAGTTTCCCAAATATTTCAGAACTGTTTTCTAGCATCTAATTAGCAAGCATGCCTGTCCTGGAAATATATGACATATATTTGAAAACTGTATTTCAAATAATTAATTTAAAGATTGAACACTGAATCTAAAAATATCTTCTTTAAGGACAGAGACTTGTAGAAATCCCTTGAGAATCTATGTGGTAATGAACTTCTACAATTTATTATCCTCGGGAGAGGAGTGAAGAATAGGAAGTTCAAGTAACTGGGTTTTTAAATGTTGCTGTTGGACATTTCTGAAAATAGCTTTCTTGTCTTCCTTGGAACCAGTTATCTGACTCCTCTTGGCTGATTCTGACAGATTCAGAAGAAGTGGGGAATCACACTTTTTAGTATGTAATTATATTGGAATAGCTGTATATACTTTGGCTTTAGAATTTAATTGCCTGCTCAAACACATTTTATCAATAGCAGTAGCACTTAGACTTAAATTCCACTTTTCACAGCATTTACAGTTGTATAAACTGAAATAAATAAAAGATTACTTTTGGAACTGCTACTGAATTCTACTTTGAAAGAAGTGACATTCAGAAGCAAAAGCCACTCTCATCAGACCAATGCAATTTATTTATTGAAGGCTGTGCCCAATCATGGGAAGAGAATAAAAATACAGAACTAGTTCAATTGTTGCCAAGCCAAAGTTCACTACTCATCTTCTAATTCAGACACTACTGAGTACTACAGACATCTACATTCTAGAATTCAATTTTATTATTCTGTTTTTTTGCAACAGCTCAAGGCAATGTAGATATCTTATTTTCACCACACCAATTTTATCCTCAAAACTAAAACAAAAATAGATTAGGCCATGAAGAACTGAATTAGGTCACCTCCAATCCCATTCCAATATTTTAATCATTATATCTTAATAGTTTTCAGTGGTGGGGAGCACAAGCCTCTAAGAGTGTTGATTAGCTTGGAGAAATGGGATCCGAGGCTTGTTCTGCTTACACTGAATTTTTAGACACTGCCTACATTCATAAAAAAATGAATAACACAGCTTGATTTAGACAGAATGGCACTCAATAGTTTGTTGAACAAGCCATTGCACCTTGGGATAAATGGTTAACCATGAATTTGTCATCATTCTAAGCCATACATAAATATCTTCAGTTTAAAGAGAAGCATGTACTTCCAATACACTGTACATAGATGGCTTCTCCTACAAGCAACCAGAGTGATACTTCTTAGAAAACATATTCCATGGTTCATAAAATAGATATATCATTTAAAAACTCCTCTTCTGACTTAGCCAAAACTTTGTACTATATACCCAAGTTCACAGAAATTTAGAGTACAACTAAACATAACCTACAAGAAGGAATTACCGTATTTTTTGGAGTATAAGACCCACATTTCCCACATAAAAGGGTGAAAATTTGGGTGCATCTTATACACTGAATATAGTCCCACCCACCCACCAGCCCCAACCCTTTGGCCTCTGCCTCACACCTATTTACCTCTTTGCAGCAAACAGGCTTGCGAAGGCTTTAATAAGCTATAGCAGCGATGGCGAGCATTTGTAGGCTCATGTGCCATAAGAAGGAGAGCGCAGGGAGGTCATGCACCGGTGTGCTACACCCATATGCAATGCGTGCCCCCCAGTGCGCATGAGTCCATGACAGGCACTGCCCCCATTTTTATATGCTTTTTTCACCCTCCCCAGGCTCCAGAGGCTTTATAGGAGCCTGGGGAAGGCAAAAAGAGCCCCACCCGCCACCCTGGAGGCCCTCCGGAGGCTTCAGGAGCTTCCCTGAAATCTCTGGAGGACTAAAAATGACCCTATGAGCAAACCAGAACTGACTTCCGGTTTGCTTGTAGGGCTGTTTTTAGTCCTCCGGAGTCTTC
>JAPKID020005465.1:0-11110 GCA_026931265.2 Tropidonophis doriae | reverse complement strand
TTCTGGACTAACTGCAGCCTCCGGACGCAGCCCAAGGGGAGCCCCATGTAGAGAGCGTTGCAGTAGTCTAATTGAGAACTATCCCTGACTTACCACCTTCCGCCGTGCTCTCAAAACCTTTTTTTTTCCAACAAGCCGGGCTGGCATAAAAATACATTTTAAATTACAATTTTTTATTAATTTTAATTGGAGTTTGTTTGGTTTTTTAATTTTGTGGCCAACTTGTTTAATATGTCTTTTAAAAACTTTAAATTTTTATATATCTGTTTTACTTTGGCTATACACCGCCCTAAGTCCTTCGGGAGTAGGGTGGTATAAAAAACTAATAAAACCTAAATGTAAACATAAACCTAAAATGGATTTCTCCCTAAGAGACAGATAAGAGACAATATGTGAATTGTATTGAATGCACTAGAATACTATGAAGCCAGAGAAGCAAATGGTGTTGCTGTTTCTGGGTGTGCAAAAGGCCTTTGACAACGTGAACTGACAATTTATGATAATGCAACTACAAATGATGGGATTTGGTGAAGGATTTATAAATATGATCAAAATGATATATAATAATCAATCAGCAAAGGTAATGCTAAATGGTAATATGACAGGAAAGGCAGCGATCATGAAGGGAACTAAACAAGGATGCTCACCATCGCCATTATTATTTATATTGACACTAGAGATTTTGAATAGAGAAATACAACAAAACAAAGAGGTAAAAGGTAGGAAGGTCAAGAAAGAACAATATAAATTACAAGCATTTGCAGATTATTTGGTGTTTATTATGGAGGATCCAATAGAAACAGGGCCATAACCAGTTGAAATAATAGAAGAATATTGAGAAGTAGCAGGTTTGAAGATTAAGAAAGACAAAACAATTTTTTTTGGGATAAAATATGACAGAAAAACAGAAAAGAGAGTTGATGGGGAAACTGGACATACAGTTGGTGAAAAAAAATGAAATATTTGGGTAACTAATTGACATCAAGGTGTGTAACATTAAAGAAAGATAACTATTATAAGGTGAGAAAACAAATAGAAATAGATCTGGAAAGATGGAAAAACCTACAATTATCATCGATGGGAAGAATAGCAGTAGTAAAGATGAATATACTACCAAGATTGCTTTTCCTAACAATACAAATAAAATTAAAGAAAAAAAACACTTTGAAAGTATGAATAAAATAGTGGGGAAATACATATGGCAAGGGAAAAAAGCTAGAATTAATATAAAAATGTTGCAAGATGCAAGAGTTCAAGGTAAATTTGGATTACCAAACTGGGAGTTGCATTATCAAGCAGCAAGACTAACTTGGATGAAATAATGGATCTCATTGAGAAATACAAGATTATTAACATTAGAGGGCCATGATTTGCAACTTGGTTGGCATACTTTTTTGTGGTATAGTAAAAGTAAGGCACACGGCTATACAATACAATAGCATAGTTGGAAGGGACCTTGGAGGTCATCTAGTCCAACTCCCTGCCTAAGCAGGAAGCCCTATACCATTTCAAACAAATGGTTATCCAATATCTTCTTAAAGATTTGCAGTGTTGGGGCATTCACAAATTCTGGAGGCAAGCTATTCCACTGATTAATTGTTCTAACTGTCAGGAAATTTCTACCCTCAGGTGCCTTGGAGAATAGTTTGACTCCCTCTTCTCCATGGAAACCCCTGAGATACTGGAACACTGCTATCATATCTTTTTTGAAGTCAACAGATACAGCTTAAAAACCTGAATTTATAGTGGTATAAATGTTTAGAACTGGGATTCGCTTGGAATATCCCCAACTGGCAGTTTTATAATTATGGGTTACAGGAATGAGGGAAATCATACACACTAATAGATCAATTTGCAATAAATTTGACATTTCACTAAAAATAAAAATACCTGCAAAATACATATAGTACCTTCATAGGAGAACACATTATTGCAGTACCAGTCAGAGGTTTTAATAACAAAAAACAATGTGAATATAATAGTTGGTTGTACTGTGTCCTTCAAATACTGGTGGGCTGCCAACCTTTCCTATTTCTTTGTTATATTTAAGCAGCAAGTACAACATAGAGAAATTCCTGATAGCTACCTTACTACTATAAAACTTTTTAAAATGAGGGTTTGTCGAAAGAATAATGAAATCTTCACAAGAAAGAATTTTACTGGTTGACTAAATCAGCAAGGCACTCAATTTGTTTTTCAAAACTTTAGCAGCCTGTTTTACTATTCAAAATTTGTTCATGTCATGGTTTTACAAATAATAGATAAAAGTTTTATGTGGTACCAATATCTGTCTGTAATTTGTTTTTGTGGTTCCACTATATTCTTGTTTCGTTTCATAACACTCCCTTTCCTCAGGTAACCATTTTACAGAACCAAGCTAATGGCCAGTGCTCAGCAGCTGAGAGATTTACAGTACAATTTGGGGAGAACGTAAGAACAGGCTGCCAGTTCAGGTAACATTTTATATAGCCATTTACATTTTTGCTCTTCTAATTCAGGTTTCAGATGTAGTGTATTTGTTTTGGCACATAAAGAATTTTGCTAAAAGTTCTCCATCCTATACTACATGTTCATTAAACATTGAAGGACTTGTGCATACATATCTCCACAGATATTTCCAGATAATTAACTTTCTGAAATTCCAGTTCTAAAAGGGCTGAATCTTTGGGTTATCCTTCTTTTATAACTTAGCTAGTTTTCCCTTGTAGTTCTTCCTCAATGCATTAAAAAGAATGTTTGTTCTGTTTAATATCTTTTTCGGTTTTTCATATTTTCGACCCATGGTGGCTTGGTCTTTTGCAGTATACCCTTCAAACCTGAAGAAAGAAGTTGTAATGACTTGCAGGAGCCATTTTACCAAGCCTTCGAAGGAGGATTCAGCACAGGGCATTTGGCCATAATTGGCAATGCCGATCCAAGCCATCCAGAGCAATGGACCAGAGTTTTTATCCAGAGGTGTAAGTTGCAGGTAATGTGAGAAAGAGCGTCCATCTATATTTTCCTAATAAAAGTTTTGTCACAAATACCAAAACATACCCTGTCTTATTTTTTCAGCTATATCAAACTAGACATAATTTGTTACACTATACCTTTGCAGCTTTGTATTCAGAAACAATACAAAGGACCCAATGTGCCTGCTTTGCATTGTTTGTTCTTCCCACAAATGGAGAGATGGCGATGACAGAACATTCTGTATCCCTTTGTAGTACTGTGAATTATGTTTTGAACTTGAACGTAAATGTTGCAGTAATTCTGATCTTGCTTATGATTATCGACAGGAAGTGTTCCTGTCACCTAAATTTTGGTATCTTTTTTTTCTTCTAGGATGGGAATTGTATGATTCCTGTTTCCCTGGAGATTCAGGTGATATGGGCTAATGTGGGCCTCTTATCTAATCCACAAGCTCAAGTGTTGGGTGCACGATATTATTACCTCTGCAGACCTCTGAAGGTTAGTTTCACATAATGCTGAATTTGAAAGTCACGCTAAACTATGATTTGTTTAACCTCAGTTTGTTAGATAAGTAAAAATAATCTGAATTCACCTATTATGTTAAGCAAATGAAACAAGTTCAATTAGGGCTTAACATGTATGAACTCAGTATCTTAAGGTTGTTTTCTGATTTTATGTGTCACATTAAGTCCTAGTTAAGTAAGTGATTGTCTTGATTTGTTCATAAATTAGGATTTATACTAATCAGATTATCTGAATTCAGACATAAAAGGGAATTTTAATTTTAAACTAGATAAAGGATGCTTTATTTCACAAAGGAGATAAAAAGCATGCATATATTCATGACTTACTTATATATGGAAGACTAAAAGAACTGAAGTCCTGAAGTGCGCATTACATTTTATATTAAGAAAAGAACATTATAATAATAATGACAGAGATTCCAGTATGTACAATAAATATTAAATACAATCTAGTTTTTCGGACGTCTGAGGACTCTATATCTCCAAGGGCCTTTGCTTTCCTCATGTGATTAAGTAGCAACAGAAAGCTCTGTGCTGTGTAAGGCTTTTAAAGAACTGTAACCTTCTGCCAAAATAACAGATTCACTTTCACCCTATTGAACCAGAGCTATGTAGGCACAAAGCCAGCCAAAGAAAATTGCCTATTACATTTCACTTTAAGGAAAGGGCATTATGATAATAATGACAGAGGTTCTAATATTTACAATAAATCTTAAATAAAACTGCTATCAAATCATTCTGGCAACTGCCTTGTCCAGGAAGCGGACGGAATGATTTGATTGCATGCATCTAAATGATCTCTAGGTTCTGTGGAACTTCCTTTCTGTATTAATTTTTACTTATGTGATGAAGAAAGTAAAGATAAGTCTGTAAGGGATTATCATTTTCTATATCAATTCCTTATAAAATATCCTGTCTAGGAAACAGGAAAAATATTTATGACACACAGCTACCTTTTATATCCAAATCCCTCAACAAATGGCACAGAACTTCTCTTAAATGTTCTGTTCACTTTAAGATGAAAGGAATAAACAATAGTCTTAAATTATAATTAGTTCAGTTAAAAATGAAAGAGTTTTGTCCTACATTTTGTTCCTATCCTTTTACCTACCTTCTTTCCTCAAAACACTTGATATACGGTAATAGCTAAGTAATGTTATATACTCTGTTTTCTTTCAGTCTCTGGGTATACATATGAACATGTTGCCTTTGACAAGTACAGTTACCTTCACAGATGTTACCAAATGGCCAGAGTCATCACATGGTCAACCTGACATTTATAGGAAACTTCCATTTGATTTCTTCTTCCCTTTTAAAATGGCATTGAATGAAGCTGGGAATGGTTCATGCAACGTATTGGGCACTTTGCTGATGTCATTAACATTTTATGTAATATTTGTGAGCTAATACAGATAAAGAATAGCATTTCATGTAACATGGAATCAAAAATGGTTCCACAATGAATGATCAAGTGTTTAAGATTGAGCGCTAGTTTTCTTCCTTAATTCCTAAAGGATGGAGGCTCTGCAACATTTATGTGTCAGATAATTGAGATGCACCCCAACCAGTCTCAAGGTTGCATGGAGGGTGACTATTGTAATCCAATAGTCCATAATGATTTGACCATATGTATGCTATGCATAACATATAATGTTTAGCCCCTGACGGCAATTGTTCCATAAGTGATTGCTGTTTCTGTTTATGGATGGGCTGTGTGTGACAGTTGGTATCAGCCTGGGGGATGTAAAAGTGGGGGTCCAAAGCGATACTGGCAGAGATTCTTTTTGTGTTCTGAATTTCTGTCTTCTGTGCAACTCCTTGCTTTTCTTCTGCCTAAAGGTGTGTTAGCTTTGAACCAGGCATCTTTAGATTACAAGTGACCGCAAAAAAATCCTTAATCATAGACTCTCAGTATCTTTTTTCAAGATGAACTATATCAAAAATATGAAGAATCCAGTAATTTTTAATATATGTTTTTTCCTGTTAGGAGTATGATTGAGATATTTGATAAATTACAACTGAGTAATTAGCACAAGTACTTAGCTTCATAGGTATTATTTAGCAGCCAATCTTTTAATTAGACAACGTTGATGTTGCTCTGACTGTTTAGAATACCAGTTCTTCATTCATAGGATGTTCCAGTCTTTCCTAAAAGAGTGAGCCTGAAACATGAAAAGCTATAATATAAATCTATATAGGTGCCTTAATACCAAAATCACTCTTTAAATTGAAAATATTTAATGAATATGTTTTCATTAAAATAATACACACACACAAACACACACACACACACACATACCCAGAACTGGGAATTTAATGAGTGTTGTAATTGATGAAGCTTTCCACTTTCATGTTTTAATGTTTTAATTATCAATTACTATGTTATATAAAGATATATTTGAAAATATATATTTTGCAATGGTGATAACACAGTGGATGTGACAAATTATATCATTGATCATTGTAGTTTCATATAGTGTTAAAAATTCTAGCATGCTTTCAGTAATTATACTTTGAATTTCCTTTGGCTCAAGCAATTGAACTAATTGAATTCTTACGAATGATTGTTAGCATTTCGCAGCCATACGCAATACTGCTAATCTCTTTTTAATATTTTAAACCATAGAGATCTTTAAATCTTTTTGGTACCAAATTACTTTTATGTTAAATCTACATGAATGAATGAATGATATCCCTGAGAAACAAGATATTATCAGGGATTAACTCAGAATGTATTCTACATTCAATTTACTTAGCTTTAGGTATTCAGTATTTAAGAATAGTAATGGATCCCTGTGGATCTATAGATCCTTTAAGTTAATAAAAATAGGTTTAAGTTAATTTCACAAAAGGAATGAATAAAATAGCAAGCATTTTAAACTTACTAGTTTTATCAAAACATGCATATATAGGAGACTAGATATTGAATTACCTCCCCATATCAAACCTATTTTGATGAAAAGAAGATATCAGTTGGAAACGTTTTTAGGGGTTTTGGATGAAAAGTTCATGTTGCATGTAGAAAAGTGTGTTTAAATAAAGTTGGATTTAATCTTTTTTTGTATTTTATGTATTCTCATGTACATATTATTCAGCTTTTTTACTTGAAAAAGTTTATTACTTTAGCCCTGATGATCAGCTAGAAAGATAATGCTTTTCAAACCTCCAGCTAACATGTCAGAATCTTTTCAAATTGTATAGCAGACAAATACAGTGACCTTCTACCTTGTCAACTCTAAAATAAGGACATTGTATGAAAAACTAGTTTCAGAGTCCAAATAGGAGAGTTAGCAATTTATGATTTTCCAGTTGGAGTCCAATAAGACAGTGCTTGGCCAAAAGTCTGGCTTTTTCTGTTTTCAAAATACACAGGGTTGTAAGTATTGCTGGAGTGCTTGTTCTCAGCAACTGGGTTTAAATGTTTGCCTTTTCACAGCAAGCCCAAAGAAATAATATTACATTGAAATGATGTGCTAATTCTCAGCCCTGTGTACTATGCTTGCTTTGGCTTAGTCACTGTGATTTGTCATCCATGGTATAATTAATAGGTTTAGCATATTATTCAAAATGCAATAGAAATTTGTATAAATAGGTTGCTTTTTAAAATGGTAAGAAACCATTAAACATGTATGCATCAAATATTTCTTTCATGAAACGTCATTGAGTATATTATAAATAAGGTGCATAATCCACATATAATCTCAAACCCAATCTTTTGGGATGCTTGGGTGAAAGGTTCCATATTATTGCAAAGATATTGATGTCTACCTGAATAATCATACTTAGTTTATTTCAATTTCTTTTCATATGCAATCTTTTCTTAAATCAAAAGAATTGATCAAAAGTATGGAACGTTACTTCATTATATTTATAAATCTTATTAAGATTTAACTCTTTTGAATTATATATGTCTGTAAAGATAAATTGCTATGAGCTTCCATCAAAGAAAATAATAAATAAAATACCACTGTGCAACACCATTAGAAAGGTTATAAAATAGAAGATACCTTATTTCAGCATGTATGAACAATATTTTGAGATGAGAAAGTGAAAAGTGAAATTTGACAATTATGTAAATTGATGGAATTATGTGCTGTTACTAATTATTTTTCCTATTTATATTTGTTTTTTCCTATATTTTCTTAGGGTGCTCAGCAGAGCACCCAGAGTTAGTTCCTTTTTGTGTGTTTCAGCGTGCTTTGTGGCTCAAAATTACATATTAGATTACATGGCAATGTATGTTTTTTTAACATTGTCTAATGAAAGCAATAAAACCTTTTCAACATCTTCAAAAATTGTAAATTGGATTGGAATTTTAACCTGTATTTGACTGTTTTAGATTTTAGAAATTATTTTTTAAATAATTGGATTGAAATGTCAATTTAAGATGATGTGATTCAGTACTGTTGAAAATAATTTGTTACTTGGTCTGCACTTTTTGTAAGCATTTTAATTAAAGTATTTAAAAAAAATATTCTGCCTTTTTATCATAAACCTCAAAATGATTACTTTTGCTATGTTTTATGTTAAATATTTAAATTACAAAATTAAATTGGTGCACTTTGATAACTTAATACCATAGCATTAATAGTATTAATGCTGGTGAGAGTATATCCTTCCAGGTTCACAGTTTTTCCTTAGTACAATATATTCCTTCCCATCAAAAATTAGCATTTATAGTAGCAAGAGTCAGTGTTCTCATTTAGCAAAAGTGTAGGAAAGTCATATAGTAAGAGGAAATGCTTACAGATTTTAGCACTTTCATTTTCAATTCCATCCTGCATTTAACTCTTTAAGAACTCATTTTAGCTTTCTATTGCATGCTGAATTATTGTTTCCTAGAGATTTTTAGGAGCATTTGGTGCAGAAATCCCTAATCATGTTTAATGAGAAATCCTGTTTCAAATAATCTACTTCTAAATCATTTTCCTTAAGAATGCACCTTAGCTATATTGTTTGTATGTATGGTTCTTATATCTGAGAATTCGCTATTAAAGCACATGTGATTCCCAATTATAGAATGGATTTTTCTGATTGGGCTTTAGCTACATAAGATCATACAACAAAGTCCACTTTTGTTGACTTTAGTTGTTTAAGCAGGAGGCCAACTCCCAAATGGGTAATTACTGAGTACAGTCTGTTTCCTGACCTGCCCCATGCCTCAAAACAATCTTGAATGTTGACTTCCCTTTTTTATCTACTTACTTTTGTCCAAAAGTAAACCAATATTCTGATGGAGCAATAAGATAACATATTGATACTTGGTTTAGACCCAAGTTGTCACTTTGTGTTCTTAGTTGTGAGGAAGCTGCTGATTATTAGGTAGTCATTGCATACAATATATTTCCAATCCAGATAGTTTATGTTAAACAGGGACTGCCCCTTCCATTTGTTTTGAAATAACAGATTCCAAATATGAGCAGAGTTTCTTTTTTCAAAAGCGATAGAGGCCCTGAATATAGCCTTACATTCAGCTGCATGATTTATCTGTTCTTAGCAAAGTGGAACAGTGAGCACAACAAAGTTTTTAAGTACTGTGACATTCAGATTCAATCAAACGTTTTTAAAAGGGGCTCATGGGAAACTGTAATGTTAATGTACAGTCTCTAAGATCACAGGAGTATATATGGTCTCTGAGCTTATTTAAAAGTTGCTGCCAAATCTTAATTTTATTAAATTTTACAGGGATAATTGAATTAACTATGATTTATTTTTTTTATAAATCATATATAATTTGGGAAATGAACAGTCCCGCGCTTAAAAAGGGCTGTATCCTACTATATCTTGTAAAATGTAAAACACATAAATAATATGTGGATCATGCCTGGATAGTGGATCATGCCTGTGTTAGAGTAACAAGAAAGTTTTTATCCAAGTGTATATCCCAGTGTTGGAAAACATTTATATATAGGTATGTAATGTATATATGCATATGTGTATATATATACATGTGTGTATGTATGTATATAAACACACACAGCAAGCATAAACACCCATTTATTGCCACACTACAATTAAAAAATACTCATCAGTTTACACATACACATTGCTCTCCAAAAAATTGCCTAAAACATCGATAGTACAAATAAAAGCTTTGTAAATCAATATATTAAAATTACATTCTATTATGTCTTGAGTCAGTTGCAATGTGCAAAACAATATATTTAACAAATCAATATACAATGATAGCTAATTATAAATTATAAATATTCTATGAGACCACTATTTTTAGCATTTCTTAAGTACGCCTCACCAGGACCCAGTCTGATTTTCAATCGAAAATGACACAGTACCAAAGCTGCTGTTGAAAAGCACCACCTTGTTTTCAGCAGTACTGAAAACAGCCTTCTAAAGCTATTTCTCCTGGGGTGATTTTATAGCTTAATCCAATTCCAGCTGGAATAAACAATCCTGAAGGTACTGTAATTAGGTGCTAAGCCATAAATGGCTTTATAGATCATAATAAAACCACAGGAATGATGGGTACACAAAATAATGTATGGTATTGAATATAGTAACATTGACTTGGAAATGGAATTGTTACAGATTATGAACATATAATTGTTAAAATGTATAATTTTTAATTGAAATTTGAGAACAAGTGAAAGAATATACAATAAAGTGGGATAAAAATTGGTTATAATATATACAGATTGAACAATGGGAAAATATGTGTTGATAAGACTGAAATGTACGCTACATTACAGTCTTAAAGAGAATGATATATCATTGATATATGATAACACCAGAAAAATGATCTACATTTTATAGATATTAGAAATGTGAACCAGAAAGATCATTTTATCTTTCTTCGCCTGCAAAAAGCTACATTTACATTTATAGGTACAGTAGTCCTCAATTTACAAGTTACAATGGAACTGAAAAAGTGACTTACAATCATTTTTCACACTAATGACCATTGTGATGTCCCCATGATCCTGTGATCAAAATTCAGATGCTTGGCAACCGTTTATGATCATTGCTGTGTTCCAAGGTCATGTGATCACCTTTTGAGATCTTCTGATGAGTAAAGTCAAGGGGGAAGCCATATTCACTTAACAACTGGGTTACTTATCAACTGCAGTGGTTCACTTCACAACTGTGGCAAGAAAGGTCATAAAATGGGGCAAAGCTCACTTAACAAATGTCTCACTTAACAGAAATTTTGGGCTCAATTGTGGTTGTAAGTTAAGGGTTATCTGTACTAACTTAACAACTGTGGTATTTCACTTAACTGTGGCAAGAAAGATCATAAAATGAAACAAAACTCACTTAAGAAATGTCTCACTTAGCAACAGAAATTTGGGACTCTATTGTAGTCTGAAGCTGACCACCTGAACTGCTGATTGGAAATCCTATGTAAACTTTTTGGGTAAAAAAAAGAACCTGGGATTTGGTTTCAATAGGGCAGATTATAGAAAAAAGAATGTAACAATGTAACTGTATAGAGGAGTAAATTCATAGCTGTACTTATACCTGCAGTAAAGATTGAAAAGTACTATAGGAAGTTATAACCCAGTCCTCTCCTAGGAAAATGAAATATCCTAGGAAATATTGAAAAGGCAGAATATTACATTTCCCTGGATGTGAAAAGGGAGAAACATGTTTTAATTCCTGCAGCTTCCTGCCTACCC
>JAPKID020005464.1:0-11110 GCA_026931265.2 Tropidonophis doriae | reverse complement strand
TGCTAAAAAATTTATCCCATTTTAAAACCCCTAATCCTATGCTAAAAGGGACGGTCAACTAGTCAGGCCGGACAGTCAACCTGAAAGGGCGTGGTTTCACATGCTGCCTGCATCCCACAAATGGGACTTCATTTGCATGGCCCTGTTGCTGGCATGTCATATACCAGTGCCAGTCCATGGACTAGGGGTTAAGGACATATGACAGCATTCTTCAAATCATTTTGAAGTTATCACAGAGAAAAAAGATCATTTTTTTCCTCATTCCAGAACTCAGAACAAGGAATAGAAATTGAATTACAGAAAAGAAAGCTATTGAATTCTAGAAGAAATAGGCTTAGCAATCAATTCAATTTATTGTTAGACACCAATGAATGATAGGCTGCCTTCGCTAGGCAAGTACTAACAATGGCTGGATATAGCCCTATGCCTGGCATGAAAGCCAGCTGAGTGACCTTCAGCCAGTCACTTTCTCTCAGCCCAATTCACCTCACAGGCTTGATGTGGGAAAATAGGAGAAAGAAGGAGACTAAATCACTAAACTTCTAAGTGAGGTGTGTATGTATATTGTTAATATGTATAAGAAAATGTTAGGTACTTAGAAAATCCTAAAATTAAGAGTGGGCAAAGCAATAGCAGTTGAAAAAAGTTTTGCAACTCTTGTGGTAATATTAGAAATTTGAGTAAAAAGTAAATGCTGTCATCCTTGCAGCAGATTCAATGCTAGGCAATCTCTGAACCATTGAATACTAGGAATCCTTTTATTTAAGGAAATCAGGTTATAAGTTTGCACACTGGAGCATGTTCAATGGCTTTAGGAAAAGTCCCAGATGACAGTAAATCTAGAAAAGGAAGAATTACATTGCTTGCAACATAATGAAAAATAAAATATTTATAAACTTGAATAAACGTGAGTTGAGAACTGTGCCATAGTGATTTTTTAAAAAATTTTGATCTTCAAAAACAGAAGGTTAAATATAAAGTGACAAGGAAGAAAATGTTTATGAAAGAAAAAAGATAAACAAAGAAAGAAAACAGATGCAAAATGAAAAATAACTCTTGACTTTCTTAGGTAGATATGAATACAAATACATCATTCTTACTCTAAGGTTAACATTTGTCTATTTTATTTCTATAATCTGAAATACTCGTAAATCAAATCCAAAAATGGTTTCCCAGTAGAATCAAAATTATTCAAGGTCTTTTCCTTATTAAAATTGTCAATGTCACCATCTATGTCAATTCAAATTCATTATCCATTCTTCCATTGTAGATATTTGTAGATGCCTATAAAAATCTCACTTTTATTATCAAACATAAAAGGAAAGTTCCATAAAATGTTTCCTTTTATTTGTTTCTATTAAGCCCAAAAGAAAAGTCTCTGTTGTGATGGTCTTGCATCCATTTAAATCTGCATCAGACTTTGTGAGAAGGCTGTTTTGAGGAATTTACTTTCAGTTTGAACTACTGTAGTTCTTTGTTAAGCAGCTGCTTTATTTGTATAATCTCTTCTGAACAGAAAGCACACTAGATTTGAAAAGATTTTATGTACTGAAGATTAGTTTTCTTCACTTCTCCCAGAAAAGTTTACTATATTGTTTTTTCTTACTGGGTTTTCTTTCCATCATTATTTTCCCAACTTACTTATCTTTTGATACTTGTCACAAGCAGCTGATTTCATTAAAGCAGTTGTTTACTGAGTCACTGAAACTACTTCCCACTCATTTCCCACCCAATTTAGTCACCATTATCCTGGAAAAGAAATAATAAAACTGTTACTGCATGAAGTCCTTATACTTACTAAAAATATTCTAACCGTCTGTTTTGGTTTGAGATAGCCATTCCTGTGTGGGTATGTCTGCCCAACCTAATATTTTAAAACTCTTAAGTCTATATTCCCTGATCATGCTAAGCAATGACTTGCTTAAATCATGTTTTTATTGAGGAAATTACATTTGGTTGGGTTCATACATTAAATAAAAGCCAGGTAAAGATATTTTGACTCAACACAGTGTGAAAACAATTATAGTAATAAGAAATATGTTGAAAATCTCAGAATAGTTTTATTTCCCCCCCATTTGAAAGTACCAAAAATGACTTCTAACCATAATCCTCAAATCTTTTCATAATAACTAAGTGAATTGCTTGAATCACGTCTTAAAACTTAAGTATGTGCTTAGTTACATACTTATATTTAAGTATAGCAAACACTGTCAGTATATCCTAATGGGACATAACCTAACTGAAGAACTTTTATAAGAGCTATTATAGGTAGTCACCTGAACTACACAAATTGGGGCCAGGAATGCTTTTGTGTTTGCCATTGCTGAGAATTTGTGTCTAACCAAGAATGATCCCAAGCCTGGGATGGAAAAATTCAAAATTAGTTGGTGTTTATGCAGCTCACCAAGCTTTCTTGCTATTCCTAAAAATTCCTCACATTGTAGGAAAGCAGAGATTTTTTTGATACAATATATTATTGCATTTAGTGAATTTGGATGGTGGTGGATAAGAAGCAAACATGTTGCCTTCAACCTTTAAAGATGTGTAACGTACCAGGGTTCCCCCCACTTCCATTCCTTCCAGAGTCACTTTTAGAATATAGCCCCTGCCATGCCATGCCAAACCTAGTGTGTCCCTCAAATTGAGGGAAATTGCACTCCTGTCTAGACAAACAGGATAACAATTTACTTCTAGTCCTTTGCTCCTGTGTCTAAACGCTTGTCATGCTGCCTGGGTTTGGACAGTGATTAACTAAATCTGACAGGCAAGTGATTAACAAAATATTAGTATTACCTGTTTCAGTCTGGACAGGCAAAAACGATTTGTAGTCAAGTACACCTCTTGTGAGCAGTCAATTTTTTTATCACAGAAAAGTAGTTGTAAAATCACATTTGTAGTGTAATTTACTCTGTGGCTGAGCCTGACTACAAAATGAGGAGGCAACATGGTTGGAATCTCCTTCCCAACAATAAATAAAAAGTGCTGAGATATTTATATTTGTTCTGTGTTGTTCCCCAATTGGCAGAGCCCACCAGAAGTAATATCCAAAAGCATGACTGATGCGCTTTCTGTCCCTTAACTGGGCCTTAAACTTGACTGGAGAGGGTCCAGATTAACTTCCTTGCCAAATATCCTCTGAAGCTGCAGCACAACCACCGTTTCAACCACCTTGGTGGTTGAAAAAGGGAAGTAGGAAACTGAATGGAAAGGTCTAGCAATGGCTTGAGAGGAGGGTACACCAGGACCTCTTTAAATGATACTAGAAATATTCCATCTCAGGGATAAATTAATCATCACTATGACCTATCCAGGTCACCTCCCAGGTGGTCTTGATCAAACAGAAAAAAGAAGGGGCATGGATCTAAATCTTATATGAAGATGGTTGTAGTCCTGAGGTTCCTGTCTACTTTCTATGGTCCAACCAGATCAAATTGTTCCGTTATCTCTTCCTAAGGAACCTCCAAAGGACTTGCAGGCTTGGCCTTCAACTGAGAACAGATCAAAGCAATTTTATTCACCAGGTATACTGAAAATTTCTCAGCATGGCCCTGAAGATGAACTTCAAAGTCCCTTTATCCAGAAAAGATTGGGCAACCCTAAACAGGGCTGTTCGATGTTTTGTCACTCTCACTGCCACAGGTAGGCTTAATAGCAGCTGCAACTGGTGATTGATCAGATTAGTCCCTTGTCTTCTTTCAGTGATGGTCTAGACGTCTCTTGATCCTTTTCAGTTCCCCCAATTCCTCTGTAAACCTCAGGGAATGTCGGGAGATAGATCAAAACAGATTGCCGAGGCAGAATATTTCCAAGGTCTCTGTTGCCTCCTTATTCTACGCAGTTGCCATGGCCTCAGTAGGGTTATATAGCAAAACTTTAGGAACTATTTCCAAATTTCTTTGGAACCCCAGTGGGTCCATCAGTCAGTTAAGGCCTCTCAATAAATTGACATGGGTTAGGATTTGATATTTTCACTCAGAAGATAACAAGAAATGTATAGTTAGGATAGTTGTAGCAAAAACATGTCATGGTCCTCATATATGGCAACCGGTAAAACAACCAGCCTTAAAATTGTCAATGAAGATATCAATATGGTAGATTCTGGCTTTTAGGATCAATGATCAACAATAAAGGAAGAAGCAGTCAAGATATATGTTGCAGACTAGATTTAGTAAAGCAGTCCTGAAGGCCTTGGAAAAGATTTTCAGATACTATGATGTATCTATACCTATAAAGATCAAAATAGTGCAAGCCATGGTATTCCCTGTGACATACTATGGAAATGAAAATTGGACCTTAATGGATTCCATCTTACAAAAGTAGGATAGAAATAAAATTGAAGACTCCTGAAAGACCACCAACAAATGAATCGGTCAAACAAATCAATCCAGAGTTCTCACTAGAGGCACAGATAGCTAGGGTCAAGTTATCCTATTTTGGACACATTAAGTGAATACCTAGTTCCTTAAAAAAGACTCTAATGCTAAGAAAGGTAGAAAGAACGAGAACAGGACAACCACTACTGTAGGAAGTTGGATGGACTCAGTTACACTGGCAAATGAATGCCACATTGGAAGATCTGATCAACCAGATTAGGGACAAAACATTATGGAGAAAATCTGCCTGGTGGCTAAGAGTCAATGCCATTGATGGCACAATCATTAGATGACTCTTCACATTACTGTATAAACTGACCCAACAATAAGAATATTGAAAATAAACACATTAAAAACCCTGACAAGAACTCTCAGTGATTACTGCCATTTTCTCTCTCTTCAATATAATGCCATTTGTTTTTAATATGTAGGAGGAAAAAACCCCAAAACGGTATGAAAGAGAAACCTCAAACATGTTTCACGGATGAAAATGAATTCACTTTTTTATTTAAAAACAAAGCTACAAAAGTCTGTGACCGGATTAGCATTCAAAGGCAGGCCCAGTTGAGAACAACTACTCTGGTGGTTTCTTCAAAATCGCTGACTTCCTTGTAGGAAGCTTGATAACAGGGGAGAATATCGTGGATAGTAGGTATGCATCATGTGAGACAGACCCAGGATTCATCTGATAGAAAGCAGCCTTTGTATTAATTATATAATCTTAATATTACTCTCTTGAGGAACTCATGGTGGACCGTAGTTGTTGGTTTCTTCCTTCTGAAGACCCAGCAAGTACATGTAAATGAGACAATAGATATGAAACAATTTGGAAACAAAGTACTGATCCCAGTACTGAGAAACAAAACCAGTTTCTGTTAAGGTGCTGGACCAGAAACTGGGAGACCGTAAATTCTAGCCCTTTTAGGCATGGACCAGCCACTGTCAGCACAACGCATCTCACAGAGTTGTTGGGATAACATAAGGCAGATAAGATACAAATTCAGTTTCATGTCCTAAAAGTTGGGAATTAAGGCTCTTTTTTTTTTCTTGAAGTACCGATGTAATCTCAGAGTTTTGCCTGTGAGCATACAAGCATCACTAGATGTTTCCCTCTGGGCTCCGTTCTCCTTAAATTATGATTTAGGGATCATAAATTAGGTTGGGTGGATAACCATTTTTATTTCCCAGAAATATACTGTATGTGGGCATCCAAATAACTAGAACTTAGCATTTCCATTATGCTCAGCCAAGCTGCACTTAAAAGGAAAGAACTAAGTGGCACAACTATGTGCCAACCTTTCTGTTGAATGTCATTTCTCTGGCAGGATATTGTGACTAATCATCTCTCTATGGAACACATTTTTCTACAGTAGTTTCTCATATTTTAGTGATAGAATTGCTATTCCAAGTCTTAGGAACCTGTGCAGGAAATTAAGTCCCTTACCCAATAGAAAAGATGTTCCTTCAAGGCTTTTCCTCCTCCTACCAAGCATTACCAGCCAGTAGGCAAACCATCTACAATCACTCTTCAATAAGGCTTACGTGACTTAACAGATGTCCAGGCTAGCAGATTTAAGCTATCTATCAAAACTTATTTGTGGATCAGGTATTTAACACTCTCCCAGAAGAGAGTAAATCCATGTTCAAAGGTGCCTAGAGTAGAGGTGTCAAACTGGCGGCCTGAGGGCCAGATGTGTCAAGCGTAGGCCTCACTCACTCCAGCTCCGCAAAGGCAAAAAAATCGCGATACATCATGACATCAACGGAACATGGCAAGATTGACACCTGTAGTCTAGAGCAACAGTAGTAAGTGGGAGAGTGTCACATCATGAAGCACATTGAAAAGAGGCTCACTCTTACATCAGGTACACTTCCCAATCACTGGTCAGCTGCTCCTCCAAATGACCTGGATTTTTGAATCAAGGATCAACTCAACATTCTTACAATATGAATCAGCCCAATCTTGAGTCCCTTTCATCAGGGCACAATCAAAGAAGCAAGAACCACAGAGATTTTGATTTAAAAATGTTTAATGCAAGAATTGGAAACGTATCAAATCTTGGAAAATATAGTTTATTATTACTGAGTTTTATTACTGAGTTCATTAAGATAGACTCTATTTGAAAGTTTAGAATTTGTCTTAGATTTCTTGCAACCAGGACTGAGCTACTTATTGGAAAAGCCACTAACAAACTCTGCCATCTGTTGTTTGTTTACATTCAGATTTCCTACACTGACTTTCTCAGTCTCTTCAATCTCTCACATCTGGCTTGAAAAATCCAAGCTTCTACAATACTCAAAGTAGAATGTCTCCAAAAAACAGTGCCCTAACACCAAACAAGAAAGTGTGTCCTTACTAGCCTAAGGGGCTACTTCCTCCTAGGGATCAACTGACTGACCTTCACCCTGAATGGTTGGTGAAATGTCAGATTATGCCATGAAAAAATATGGATTGGGAACATGATTAAGGCAAAATAATGAAGATATAGCAGAAAAAAACAAGTCATCTGGGCATGTTCATGCTACGATTAGGCACAAGAATGAAAAGGCCTATAGTGTAGATGGGTTGTGGCATTTCTGAACAGTACAAAAGAGGATTGTGATTTCTGCCAAATCATTCAAATATAGCCCCCTCCATAAAAACATAAATTTAAGTGCCACACATTTCTGCTCTATCTTGCATTGTGACACCTGCTTTGATTCCTATTCCTTTACTGGACTGAGAAGAAACAATCGTGTATTACCTGTTTTCTTTCATTTCCTTGTTCTAATTCCAGGAATAAGTGATTCATCAAAACTTCACCAAAGACAGGAATCAGAAATCAGACTCACATGCAACATCGTCTTCTAAACGGAACAGTGACTCTGCTCTGTTAGATCTGTATCAGAACTCATGACCCTTAACTTATTTTCCCTCAGGAAATGTCCAAATGTCCACAAGATACATTTAGGTGTTTTCCTGGAATTGTCTAAAAATAGTATGTATAATAATATAAATTAACCATCAACATGTTAGGAGAGGAAAACACTGATATTTGCTTGATATTTTTGGGTATAGGCAGGTAGGCAGACAGACAGATAGAACCTTTGGTTATTTACAGAAAAAAATCTTCATTAATTTGTGTTATGATTCAGTAATGAACCTGGATTAAACATCTTTCACACATTTGCTATTTTTAGTTTTTCCTGAACCGAGCAGTTAATATAATCAATATGAAAAGTATAGATAACTGTGAGATCAAGTCCAAATGTAGACTTTCACATGAATAGAAAATATGAGAGTTGGCTTCACTTTAACCTGAAGTAGATTTCCAGTTTTGTGTCATAAAAGCTGCGTAACATGCCTAACAATATCCCACAGGCAGTATTTCCATCAGTAATGCTGTTTTTTCAAGAGAATTATCAATACATTTTTCAGAGTGTGACTTACTGTATTCCTGCATAACAGTTTATCTTGCAGAGAAAACAAGTTTTGGGTTTTTTGAAACCAGGAGCATATAGTGAGAGATTCATAACCGTGCATATGTTTATCCAGATATGCAAATAGTCAGTTACCAGTCATTTTAATATAATAGATTAAGACTTCTTTTTCTATGTATTCTCATACAAAAAGGCATCAAAATAAATATATAAAGCATGGCAGAAAATACTTATTCAAACTATATCCCTGTTAAAATCTATTCTAGGTTTGCATCCAAAATGAGCAATAAATCACCTCTCTGAGTTTGGACACTGAACAAGCTGAATCAGTGGAATCAATATCTTAGAAATTCTCAAATGTGCCATATATTTTAAATTTAATTTGCATACATAGCAGCACATATGGACTTCACTATTTTTAGTTTATTTATTCTTCCTTCTTTCCACAATTAATGCATACAAATTTGGTATTAGTGTCTAAAATAAAGCTCTTTCTAAGCAGAGCATGGATTGTATTTTAAAATCCCTGGTTTGCTATATTCAAACGATGTATTGTGACAAATTTATTGGCATCTATTGCAAATCCATTTAAAAAATTGAAGCAGTTTTAAATAATATCTGCTATGACATTATGGATAGGAAATATGTTTGTAAATCCTGGAGGGCCATTGAATTTTATACATCTTTATACATAAAAAATCACAAACATACCTGAAATACTGTAAATTTAGATAATGGAATGCCCATAATAATTAATAGTTCCTTATGAAATGTTTGCAGCTGTTCTGAATTGTTTTAACAAAAGGCCTACCGATCACCAAGTAGTATTTGGGAGGCAAAGGGATGGGCATTGGTTCCTTGTAGACAGTAATAGGCCCACAGGCTTATATTAAGATCTTTCATTGAGCATGAATTTTATTGCTTTCTTTATTTTAAGTTACCAATTAGATTTTGCAAGCTAGCAATGGGGAATGAAGCCCTGCAAAAAAACAACACTAAGTTTCCTCCTTCTAATTTTTTTAAATAACATGGAAGCAGGAGAGGTATTCAATATCCAAAGCCACATTCTCCAGTATCTCATTAATTATTTACAACATTTGTTACAACAGCAACAGATATCTATAGGATAAATCCTCAGACTTAGATTTCTTAGATTCCAGTGAAGCAATGATTAATGTGAAGGAGATGTTTTACATACCAGTCTGCATTCCACTAAAATGACTGAGTATGTCCCCTGAAACCACAAACATAATATGGTAATAATTTAAAGTAAACGTATTACCTTGAAAGCAATTTGTGCCAATTTAGAGCCGAAACACATTATTTTTCTTTAGATTGCATGCTAGAAGTATGTAATCCATAACTCCTATATTTTTAGGTGGAATTGGCTTTCTTTGGGAAAATGTACATTTGAAATGTGAAGAGACTAATCAGGATTGAGATTCCAATCAATTAAAGTTGATATAATCAATGCTAGGGTTCCAGTGAGAACTGAGTCCTTGGATACATATGAGCATTGATTAATTACACATTTAAGTTTGTATTAGGCTAGATTACATGTTATTTTTGTAAGTAACTTTTAGAAGTATCATTAAAATGTATAAAAGGAAATGTTATTTACTAATATTAGTAAATATATTAATAACATTTCTTTTTATATACATTTTAATACTTCTAAAAGTTGCTTTATAATATTAAAGTTAATATTGTATAACTTGTACCAAAATAGTACATGAATGTACATTTCTATAAACATATGTCAACAATTGGCAATAGCAAACAGGACAAAGGAAGAATCAGAGAATGGATGCAAATTAGACATGAAAAAATGAAAGGAAATATTTCAATTGAATGTTTTTTGTTTCACAATAAAAATCATGTACATTGTTTCCCAATATAAAAGTTCCATATATTTACTATGTCTACTGATTCTTCATAAGTGTATTTATTTCTGCTGCATACACCATAAACCTATACTTCTTTGGCCATAAATAAGTCTTGCTATGCTAAAAAAAAATTATGACTAAGAGTGTAATGTTCCTAATAATAGGGACACATTTTTAGTCACCTTGAATAATAAACATGAACTTACTAATATTTCTTCTAGCATTCTAAAATAATTATATCAGACAGTACATTGTTTACAATCCTGACATCTTACAAAATGTATAAAGGACCTATGCACTTACCTGTCCAAAAATGTTTACTTTTGAAGAACTTTTGAACCTTTTTCAATTTAGTCCCTCTCCAACTGTCTTCTATATTTCTGTAAACCAATCCTGGTGAAACATCAAATCCACATGATTTTATAAAAACTGAAATTTGTTGTAGTAAGCAGTGTTTTGTGGATGGAATTTCCAATTCAGTGTTGACTTTAAAAGTTAGGACTTGAAACTCTCTTTTGAAATGCAAATCAAATTTCTCTGGGTGCACCTGAAGTATTTGTAGGGCTATGCACGATTCAAAAATGTTTATTCTGTTTCAGGCTCCTGGGTGACTCTGAAAGACACTCTTAAGAAATATAAAATGTCATTGCCATAGGACCATCTCAAAGTAACAAACAGACCAAATTGCTTGGTCAATTCCAGTACATTTCTTTACTAGAAATATAAACCACTTCACTAAAACCATTTACATGGTTTCCATCTTGATAATCTGTATCCATTTCAATAGAAGTTTTAATAGTTCTATTAAATACTTGGCAAGCAATATTTTAAGGAATCCTAAGGTTTATTGTTCATGAAAACAACAAATGTGACGTGATTTTAGCTAAAACCCAGAATTCTCTTATCCTAAATTCTTATCCTCAAGAACTTATTTTTCAGATTTAGGACATTATAAAATTTAGCAAGATACTGAGATTTACAAATTTTGATATATTATTTCCAAAATCACAGATAAGAATTTTAGATGCAATCACAGTTTAGTAATCTATGAAAACTTGCTTCTTAATAAGTTACTTATATGCAGAAATAGAGCTGAATATTTAGATTCCTGAAAAAAAAGCATAGTTTCATCTATTAGTCAAAAAATTAAATCGCTTTCAGAAAAAAAATAAATGTATTTATATTTCATTATAGTTTGTTTGATGTAGTCAAAATGAACAACAATGGAAAAATAAATAAGAAAATTACAATTAATTTTCTATAAATAACATTAACAGGCTTATTGGATGTTTACTTTTGTTGTGAAGATTCTTCCAAACTTTTTTTTAAAGGAAAAATATTAAGATGTCCAATTACATTAGTATTCCCTTTGCAAATAGGTACCGTATTTTCCGGCGTATAAGACGACTTTTGAAACAAAAAAAAGTCAAC
>JAPKID020005463.1:0-11111 GCA_026931265.2 Tropidonophis doriae | reverse complement strand
GGCATAAAAGAAGGAAAACCACAAAATAATTCATGTATATTAAGTAAAACGATACATATTCATGTTGTGTTACACAGTTTTTATCAATACTTAAGTCAATAACAGGAAAATATAGAAAGTACAATGAGCATATTGGGTGGGGTTCCAGTTTCCAAATATGATTCTGACAATAAATTTCAAGAATAAATAGAACGGAATTATTCAAACCATTGTTTCATTGATGGACAAGGGATATCCTTCAATCTTGTACTATTAATTTTTATAACCATAATGTCATGCAATACTCATTTTTATTGTCTTTCATTATGTCTCTAAATTGCACATATATAATTCAGAATAATTATATAAGCATTTCCAAAGGCCAGTGAGTCTTCAAAATTAGAATTAATATGTAAAATAGTTTTCTGATCAGAAGGGAACCATTATAGCAGATGACCACATATGAAACAATTGCAGTCCAAGTACCACATCTGTCTTTTTCATTTCAGTTGATTTTCTCTTATATTAAATATTCTGTATATCTATTGAGTACATTGTGGGTTAAAGAATTGCTGATGATAATAAATGAAGCATGAACAATGCCTGGATGCATTATGCTATACTATACAGATCTGAACAATTCCAGCAAAGAAGTAATTCTACCTGCCTGGGTAGAATTTTGTTACTTAGGTCCACTTTTCTCACATTGATCTCTTGGGCAGGTTTAACCGAGCATCTCTGATCAATGTGGGTTTCCTGGAAAGTGGCAATGACACAGACTACATTGCCATGCACGATGTGGATTTGTTACCTCTCAATGAAGAATTGGATTACAGCTACCCAACAGCTGGTCCTTTCCATGTGGCATCACCTGAGCTGCACCCACTCTATCATTATAGCACCTATGTGGGGGGCATCTTGCTGCTCACCAAGCAACACTATCAAATGGTAAGTCACAACTTCTTTCTTACAGAAGAAACTTCTGTCCTTTTTGCAAAAGACAGAAGACCCTTTTGATTGTGCTCTTTCTAAAAAAACACAGGCTGCTTCTTTTTTTGGCCTGCCTATTTGCTAGATGTATCGGGAGTTGGGAGAGAGGAGGAAGGCCCATAACTGTGGAAATGAAATGTTGAGAGAATAATTGTGTATTTTCTAATCTTTCAAGTCTCAAATCTTGTAAGAGGAAAACAAACTGTGGGATTAACTGCCTTATTATTGTTTCAGTGTAATGGAATGTCCAACCGATTCTGGGGCTGGGGCAGGGAAGATGATGAATTTTATCGCCGCATCAGAGCAGCTGGACTTCAAGTGAGGATGAATCATATTTCTAGCGGGAATTGGGACTTTGGGATTCAAGTGCTCAGTGTGATCTGGGACTGCTATAAACTTCTTTCCCCGATTTCCAAAAAATGAGGTTGTTTTAGTGGCTCACCTAGGCTCCACTATTCTTCATTTCAGCTCTTCCGACCCTCAGGTATTACAAGTGGATATAAGACATTCCAGCATCTGCATGATCCAGCTTGGCGCAAAAGGGATCAGAAGCGTATTGCTTCCCAGAAACAGGTGTAGTTTCTCATTTGGGAGGGGGATGAATGTTGAATCTTGAAGTTGAAAAGTGTTGTCTTTAGATGAAGTAAGTTAAGAAATTCTTGCTTCCTCTTGATCAGTTACTTAACTTCTACAAGAAGTAGGCAAATCTACATCTCTAAATGTGAGTCAACATTTTAACTTCCAATTGCTGTAGCAAATATGACTAGTAGTAAGATGAAAAGTTGTAGAGGGCCATATTTTACCCAGCCTTGAGCCAATACTTTATGGTTCCTGCCTATTACTGTAGTATTGGGGGCAGGATTATTCTAGAAATATAATTGAGTCAGGATGTCATAAAATAAAGATTCTGATGTCTGTCTTTCAATACTCTGGAAATAGTAACTCTGAACTCTTAACACAGAATGGAATGAATGTGTTAATTCTACTTATAATGGAATTGTAAATGCCATTTACAATGAATATCACTTTCCATTATAATCTTTCATCTGAGATCTGTTTCTCTCCAAAATTCTCTCTAGGGTGTCATTAATATCCGAGTTCCATCTTTAAAATATTTGAATTCATGCTTTATGGTCAAAACAAACCATGCATGCGATTTAAATCTAGCAGATATTTCTTTTTCTAAGTAAATAGTTAATGAAAAATTCAAGGTGCTTTTAGTGAAGGACTAAGACAAATGTTCTCAAATAAACTTTTGGTTCAGAAAAATATTTATGGAGAACATTCATTAAATGTTTTTATATATTTAGCAGCATTTGCAAGTCCTTGCTGCTGCTTCACCTCTATTTTTATATATTAAAGCTGGTCTCTCTAACAGAAAGAATATATATCTATATTTGTGTGGATAAAATCCATCACTCCACATATTTATGTCTGTGTGAGTTGAATTCTTCAGTTGGGGTAACAGGCAGGTACTGCCATGTATTTTAAGATTAAATCACTAGACAAAATGTCCCAAAATGTATGTTACAGTTAAGAAGAAGATACTCAGAATTAGCGCACACAGAATTTCCATGAAGGAACATCTCCTCATTCCCCTTTCCTATCTCTATTTTGGTAAAGAAACATACATATTTTAACTACACAATCTGTAAATTTAAAAATTTGTGTTTTTACTGAAAAACAGTGATCAGAAACAGTTCATGAAGCAGCAATGATGTCTTTTGCTAAAATGACCGCTAACATGGGATTCTACTGTAATATTTAGAAATCAGACCTTCCTAAATTTATGCAATTTTCACCTTTTCAGCTCTTAAATGAATGCAAAATCGTTAAACTTAATAAGCAAACTGTTTATAGCACAAGCTGACATACAGGGTTTGCATGATGTGTAGCCTTTGAGCTTGTGATGCCATCTAATTCTGTATTTTTAGGGTCAAATTTCAAAGCTCTTGTTATGAATATTTTAAATGTTGATCAAAATTGATATGGTTGAATGATGCCATTTTGGTTTTTTCCCCTTGTATTGTTGATTTTTCCCCTTGTATTGTTGATTTTTTCATATAACGCATGATATTTTTCTTTTCACAGGAGCAGTTCAAGGTAGACAGGACTGGAGGATTGACTAACCTAAAATACAGAATAGAATCACGCATTTCACTAAGTGTGGCAGGAGCTCCCTGCACAGTTCTTAATATCTTGCTAGAATGTGACTCCAATGAGACTCCCTGGTGCGCGTTTGGTTGATATGACTACTGTACAGATTGCCTGTCTTGTTTGCTGCTCTACCAGCTCATGGCCAGAATTGCAGCTCAGCTCTCGGATGACAAAGCCTTCTGTAGGAACCGACAACCAGTCTTAACTGCCAGGACAAAGTGGTTAAAAAAGAGAACTGAGGATCTACACTAGTTGATAAAAGAAATGCAGGTCATTTCCTCTTCTACAAGGATACTGCAAAGTGACAACAATTGCAGTGGTAATGGAAACATTAAATAAGCCAAGTGCCTTTCTATCAGTTAGAAGGACATTGTCTTAGGTATCTTCATCTCAACAAGCTGAAGAATTTATGAACTCAGAGGCACTATAGGGATTAAATTATTGTTTCTCCGCTAGCCAAGACTTGGAAGATTTCTTTAACCAGACTAAAATTCAAAGGAATGTTAGACGTTTGCTTCTCTTGTGATAATAATATGCATAAATATCTGCTCCAAAATATTCTTATACAGCATTCTTCCTCTGGTGCCTCTTGATAGTGCATATTTTGCATTCTGACTCCAGGAACTCATGGCCGACCATCTTAGCTAATGTCATTTTCAGATCTTTTGAACTGTAAAGGCTGTTGTCTTTATTGAAATACAGCCATTAAAACAAATGGATTGAATGAATATTATACCTGAAATATATTTGAACAGGGATTTATGTACTGCTGTGAACAGTATCGAATTTTCTAATTTTGTACTAACGGAATTCCGACTTAAACATACCTTCCTGTTTTTTGATGACGGTAATTTTTTTCCCCCAACACTCCTTAACGTGAAAGAACCGGGCACCAGAACATACATGTATATTATCTGAATATGATGCATTTGTATATTTCTGGATACAGTAGTACTTTTTTGCATTGAGAAAATTAGAGACAAAGTGAATACGATATGATCAAGAGCCCACTCCAAAGCACCTGCGACAGAACTGGTAACTCCTATGCAGCTGCATTCGGCATCTGTGCAAGCGGCTGATCACAGAGCTGGTTGGTGCAATATTAGTGATCTGTTGAAGACTCACTGTAGAGAAATGGAGGGTCTGTGCCCTTGGGGGAATATCGCTGTGCCCTACAGTATGAAGGGGTGGAAGAGACGCTTGCCAGGGTTCCATTGAAATGCCTGCTGCCTCTGGACTTCTTTCCTCTTTCAAGGGTTTTGATTTCTTCTTGGGCTGTTGACTAAAGATGCTATTGAACTGTTCCAAGGTACTTGGGTGTTCAGACTCTGTTGGGTTTGTAACTTCAGAGGGAAGTTCTTTGTAGTTACACGAGATGAGCTTCTGCAGTTGGGGTTTGGATATAGATTTCTTGCCAACGCAGCTTGCTGTAGAGAATAAAGTAGAATCAAAAAGGTTAACAGAGTTGCGATATCTTAAGTCCCCACACCCTCCTCCACAAGAGAGTTCATCTTAAAAAAAAAAAAAACTTGTGACTAAGGAATATTTCATACATGCTGTATCATGGGTTAGGAATAATTTCAGGCAATAGGAACCTCTTTGGGGTTCTCCATAATAGCGAGAATATGTATGTATATAAAATGTGAACAAAATGTCTAAAATCTCATGAAAGTATACGTGAGCATTGTGAGATTTGGCTTATTTTAAAAAAAGATATAAACAGAAGTCAAATAATTTAATGGCCCAGCTGCAGATTTATTGGCATCCACAAGCACAGCGTTGCCATATTACATTGTAGATCTGTAGCGATAAAAGGCTCCTATAAGATGGGCCAGAGCCACTTTTGTATATTTTCTACTCATTACAGAAATTGGAATGTTTAATATAAGTATAGAAATTGGAATATTTAATTTAAGAACCATGTGTTTGCCCATAGCAAAAAGCTATTAAATGCAAAGAAATGGGATTCAGTAGATTCCTGTCTTTTCTTGTCCTGTAAGCTCTTGTCTCAAATTATTCTTATTTTTTCCCCTATCACATTTTATTCACTATTAGGAATTTCCAGATTTGAGGAAAAATATAGAGTGCAACCAATTAACATGATTCAAGCAAATCTGTCTAATGCATTGTAAGGGCTAAAACTGCAGCAGTAAGAAGGCTCCATCAATTAACTTGCTATTGATGTATACTGAATTCCTGATTGGTCCAGATTACATCTTTTGGGGGGAAAACTTTATGCATATGTTTTGCACGATTCTTTCTTTGGTTTAATTTTTTAAAAATTTGAAATATTGTTAAAAATAGTATAATAAAATGCAAAATTTCTACATTAGATAGCGAATGCAGGCAATAGAATAAAACAAAGAGAAACAAGCACAAACAAAAACATTACGGTATTATTTTTTAAAAAACCTTTCTAATAACACATTCTACCTTCCTTTTCCAGCTATTTCTCCAACCCCAGGCCACAACCTATTTATAAGTTACACTGAAGATTATTGCCAGTATAATTTATTTGCTTCCTAATATATTTTTTAGAAATCATTTCCTAAATTTTCCCTATTAATGTGTAGTATGTATGGGATACATTCTTCTTTATATTTAGTTAGAATTCTATGATAGATACAAATTCTTTAATTATAGCTTCCCAATCTGATATTGATGGCAAAGGTTCTCTTTTGTAATCTTGGACCAAATTTGTTCTGGCAGCTGTCAACATCTGTTTTAGTAACTTACGATATTTTTCATTTATGTTTTCTGAGACAGTACCCCCCAAATATTTGTGGTTTCAGTTCAAATGTTATTCTTTGTATTTTCTGAATATTTTGATGTATTTATTTCCAGTACTTTTGATGGTGTTGGGTTTTTTTTACATAACCACTACATTAGTTTCTTCTTTGTTATGACATTTCCAGCATTTATGGTATTATTATATAATTTTCCTATCTTTGTCATTATTATCCATAAAAAATTTTGTACTAATTTTTCCATAAATTATAATATGGAATAAATTTGCTTTTCCCCCCCGCCCCCATAAATCTTATCATCGTTATTATGTCATTATTTCTTTGAAATTTTCATCTACTTTATAATTCAGTTTTGATTTCTTCTCTTTCCATGGCCTAATTCAATCACAATTTTTATAGGTATTCTAATAAATGATACTGGTTTTGTATAAGTGTTTCAAATTCTGCCTTCTTTCCAAATTATTCCATTCTTTCTTGAGATCACTTTTTATTCTTTCATATTTTTATCTATAATACTTTTTCAGATTGTTTTATTCTTTTATTTTCTTATACCATAGATATCTATGAAGTTGATTGACAAAGCCAGTTTCTATGATTAATATTCTGCTATTTGGGGATTTTATCTATTGTCACACATGATAGACTATATTGGACAAAAATATGATTTTAAGATAGAAACTATGAGGTTACCTATTTTTTTCTGAATGTTGGAACATTTTTAAGTCTGACTCTTGGTTCCCCCACCCCCCCACTCCGCGCTCCATATAAATCTCATGCAGTTCTTTGCCAATCCCGTTGTCTGAGATTGAAATTGGTATTATTTAAAATAAATTCACCTTGTCTAGTATGTTCATTTTATTGCAACAATTTGTCTTAACCTGGAATGTTTTAGATTTTTCCGCTTTTCATTTTATTCCTTTCCATAATTTATCATAAACAAAATCTGACTGTAGTTGTCTTTTTTAAAAAAAGATCCCACAACCGTATTTATTTTCAAGAAGTTTTCTTCTGGAGTTAAATATTTTGTTATTTATTATATTTGATTTTGTATCTGGAGAATTCACTGAAGTCTGATTATTTTCATCACTATTCTAATAGCATTCTGATTGCATAATGATTAGTACTAGATCATCTGCATGGCACTTCATGTAATTCTTCTCCCTGAATCTTGATTCCAAATATTTATCTCTGGATCTTGTCTGCCAAAGCTACTGAAACATTTACAAATACAATAATAAGGAAGAAAATTGATATATTTGGTACCTTTGTTCACTGAGAAACCTATAAAGAAGATATCATTTACTATGATCTTTGCTATTTGCCCCTGATATTTTGACTCCATCTAAGTTTTAAATTCTTGTCATGGATTAATTTTGCTTAAAACTGTTAATAAGAAAGATTGCTCCAATTGGTCAAAGGCTTATTTTGCGTCTAAAAATATTACTACTATCTTCTTTTTCTTATTGTTGAGCTGTTCCGGTGCGTTTACAGGTAGTCCTCAACTTATCAAAAGCAGGAGGTTGTGAGTTCGATCCTAGGTAGAGGCAGATGTAGGGTCTCCTGCTTGGGCAGGGGGTTGGACTAGATGACCTGCACGGTCTCTTCCAACTCTGTTAATCTGTTAACAATTGAGTCCAAAAGTTTTGTTGCTAAGCGAGACATTCATTAAGTGAACTTTGCCGCAGTTCGTTTCATGCCACAGTTGTTAAGGGAATCACTGCAGTTATTAACTTAGTGACTGTTGTTAAGTGAATCTGGCTTCCCCATTGAGTTCGTTTGTCAAAAGGTGGCAAAAAGTGATCACATAACCTCAGGACATTGCACCCATCATAAATATAGGTCAATTGCCAAGTGTCCAAATTTTGATCACATAATCATGGGGATGCTGCAATGGTCATAAATGTGAAAAATAGTCACAACTCACCTTTTTCAGTGCCGTTGTAACTTTGAACCATCACTAAATGAACTGTTGTAAGTCACAGACTTACCTTTATTATAAATCTTTTAGTGTATTGTCCTTCATTTTCTCTTCGGAATATAGACTGATCTGTAGGTATTATTTCAGAAATGCAGTACACCTCAAACACTCAACTAGTATTGTTGTAACTGTAATTGTTGTATCACAATTTGCTCCCTTTCTTTATTGTTGCTGTTTTTTCCTTCTCTTTTCTAATTTGGTATGCTAAAGGTTTTCCTTAGTTATTTGCATTCTCAAAATGATTTTGTCTGATATTTTATCTTTTGGAATTAATTGGAAACAATGTCTAATTGTTATTTAACTTTAAACACTTATCTTAATGTCTGTGAGTTTCAATTTGTTCTAGTTTTATTTCTTTTTCAAGCATGTCTGGGTTGTTTTTTTCCTTCAGAATTGTTGCAAACATTGTAAGAATTCCTAATAAGCTTTTCTTGCCCCGCATATGGTTGTCTCTGATATCCTGAAGTTATATTTATTTTAAAAAGAGTCCGTTCTTTTTTACATTCCTATAATGCATCTTCTTGGAATAACAACTTGTCATTCATTTTCAATTCAAAAAATGGGGTTTATCCCTTACATTTGCTGAATGCTTGGCCAGTAATAAAAAGTGGGTTTACCTTTTGTATCTATTTTTAATCTGAATTATCCCATAACACAAAAGAGTATTTTTTTATGACTCTGGGTGTATAGAAAACATACTCTAATCATGAGTTTCCAGGTCATCATGTTCAGCCATGTGAATCTGTGGGAGCAAGCAGCTATATACCTGTCATTCACCTCTCTGGTTATTTACATTTTATTATTAAAGTAATGAAATATAACTTTGAATGGTCACTAAATGAAGGTTTGTAAATCAAGGACCACCTGTAGTAGGCAGTAGATTAGCCAAAAAAGCAAGAGAGCAAAACTGATCAATTGAAGAAAAGGTTATTAACTCTTTTCAGTTGCTTTGCAGTGCTGGCCTGGCTACTTAAATATTTACCTGTTGCCATGTGCAAGGTACTGCCGAGACTGCCTCCAGATTTCTCTGCTGAAGGCTCCAACTCAGTGCTGATGCTTGAAGAAGATGAATCTTCATTGTTAGCCTGCAGAAAAGAAGCAGAAAGTGCCTGAAGATTGCAGCCACCTTAGAGATATTTTGTCTTTGTATCTGCAATGCAGATACTGTATATTGAGTTTATGCTCCTTGTTTAATCTTTGAGAATCGTTGCCCACTGCCCAGTTGGCTGTAATGTACCCAATGAGATTCATGCTAAGAATAGGCTCAAAGTGGCTTGTGTTTCAGTGTATTGTGAGAACCCAGCAATTATCAATATAAGTATAATGTTTATTGTTATTGTACTTAAATACAACGAAATTGGTTGTATATATACTGTATGAACCCAACCAACCCATTAGGTCATAACAGAATTTATTTATTACATATAGCAGGTTATGTGGATGTTGCAATTGGATTGTTTTTAAAGAATTAAAGCAGTAAGCATTTAAATAGAGTTATACAATTGCTTTATAATAGCAACTGAGGGAGAAGAAGAATTAAGTCTTTCCTGCAGGTTATATTTTATTTGCTGATTCGCACAGTTCAAAAAGCCTTTTATCTCAAGACTGGAAAATGTACAGCTCTTCAGCTGCTGTTGAAGTACAGCTCCCATTACACATGACTGTTAGCTACAATGGTTGAAGCCGATAGGAATTACATTTGAACAACAGCTGGAGAACCAAAGATTATCTAGTCCTTGAGTTATTTTATACTGAATTTGGGCAATAAAAATGTAGCACAGTATTTTTAAACCAAGATTGCTAGATTTATTTAGATCACTGCTATTTTTAGCTTGCTTTTTTATTCACGCCAGGAATAAATTATGAACATCTAACATTCCATACTGAGCAAGTAAAATAGATATAAAGTAGGTCATAGAAATATAGCACATGTAAAAAGTATGCAAAATAAATAGGATTCAAACTAAATGACACTTGCTGAAGAGCATTTTCTCTTGCCAGTATGAGGTCTTTCTCTGTACACATTGAAGGACATTGTATAGCACTTAGCACCTTATACTTATATACCACTTCATAGTGCTTTAACAGCCATCTCTAAGCAGTTTGTAACGTCAGCATATTGCCCCCAACAATCTGGGTCCTCATTTTACCGATCTCAGAAGAATGCAAAGCAGAGTCAACTTTGAGCCAGTCAGGATCAAACTCCTGGCTGTGGACAGAGTTTGCCTGCAATACTAAATTCTAACCACTGTGCCACCAGAGCTCATATGCACCATAGCATATGTTTTTAGCTGTAATTGCAACTCTTCCAATTCCAATTCTTCAATCTTTTATAAATGAAGGAAATGGAAGGTAACTATTTTTAATTATGTACACCCTGACTAATGAAGTCTTTGCACTGCAATTATATAAATATGGGAAAAACAAAATTGCTTTACTGAGGGATCCTTGATACTCACTGAGCTTCGTTGTTTCCTTACAGATGTTTCATTACCAAACTAGGTAACATCACCAGTGCTAGTAAGGAATGGGGTTTGCTCTCATTTTACATTCTAGTGGCTTGCTTAAATTACTTTGTCATATGTTAAAATGCTGATGCATTCTCAGATTTTATACAGGTTTAGAAGAAAAGAAAAGCAGTGGCAGCAGATTAGACTATAGCAATGCACTAGACTGCCCTTCAAGATCATTTGGAAACTGATGCCAAATGCAGCAGTGTTAGTAATTGTGAGTGCAGCATGGTATTTCTGTGTACCACCACTGCTTTGCTAGCTGCACTGATTCCTAGTAGACTTTCAGGTGCAATTTAAGATGCTGGTTACCACTATAATGTCCTACAAGGCAGAAGGCTGGGTTATTCATGGCACTACCCATCTCCAATTGGGTCCATTCCATGACATCCTAGAGTAAGTATGCCTCAGATGCCCTCTATAAAATGGTGTTATTTGGGGTAACCCAGGACACATTCTTTTTCTGCTGTAGTGCCCTTCCTCTGGGTATTTCTGAGATTTGGATGGTTCTAGTCCTTTTGGCCTTGAAAACCTGGATTTTCTCCTGCTGGTGACCTGAATGATTGTGGGTTGGCCTTGAGCACATTATCCTTTATTTGGGTCTTTTTTTTAATCTTGCTGGTGCCGTTGATTTTTCATTATACCGTATTTTCCAGCATATAAAACGACCGGGCGTATAAGACGACCCCCTAATTTTACAGTTAAAAAATAAGTTTAGGCCTATATTTGCCGTATAAGACTACCCCCCAC
>JAPKID020005462.1:0-11112 GCA_026931265.2 Tropidonophis doriae | reverse complement strand
ACCTCATGGTTGTTAAGTGAATCTGGCTTCCCCATTGACTTTGCTTGTCAGAAAATAGCACAAGGGTATCACATGACCCTGAGACACTGTGACTCCTATAAATATGAACCAGTTGCCAGCTGTCCAAAGTTTGATCACATGATCATGAAGATGTTGCAATATTGTAAGTGCAAAAAACAGTCATAAGTCCCTTTTTTAGTGCTGTTGTTAAATGAATTGTTGCAAGTTGAGGATTATCTGTACTGAAAAATAGAGAAATACAGTCGTTCGCGTTTTCTGAACTTGGTTACTTTCTTGGAGACATTTCATCACCAAACTAGGCAATATTATCATTGCTAGGCTAGCATATATGATGCTGTATCTTGTTTGATAATGAAATGCATGCAAGAAAACAACCAAGCTCAGAGAGCACCAAGGACCTTGCAGTTTAATCCTTAGCTACAAATATTTTCTTATATCAAAAGTGGAAATTTTAGCCATTCTTCTAGCTTCATGCATACCTATTCACCTGATTTCATGTAGTATGTATTATAATATAGTATGCGTCCAGAAGCATTGTCAAAAATATTGTAAACTCAATAGTTTACTTGCTTTCATAACCATTGTACAAGAGACATTCCTCTACGGAGGCTTTTAACCAGACAATTTGCCTTATGCTAAATCTGTTGTTTGGCATGTCTCCTAGTAAAGTACACATTATGTCATTGTGGGGACAATGACATGAATTCTACTATAATTTTTAAAAGCCTTCTTTTAGAAGCAACATAAAGGAAGAGTGTATTTGGGGTCAAGGAACATTATGTTCAACAGACTGGAACAGTTGCTTGGTAGGTAAGTCTGAACATAATAGAATGGCAATAATATATTAAGCAGTATTTTTTTTCCATTTAGTTGCAGAGCATGACAGAAGAAAGAGACAGAGAAAAAAACAATCTAACCCTGCACAAACATGATTACAATGCGTATCCCAATTTTTTTCTGTAGAAGACAAAATATAATCCCTTCCTCTTTTTTTTTTTTACATTATCTCATTATGACTACCTTTACTATGAGATAAATTATTAAGGGTACGTGATTTAGATTCATCATATATCTTCAATGGTTTCTATCCTTTGCAACATGAAATTTGGTTTTACTGAAACTTCTGAATCTACATTATTAGTAGAAAAGACATCAAGTTTTTAGAAAATTTTACATTTACAATGCAGATTTATTTCATGCTGTTCATTCTGTAAATTTAATCAAAGCTTGGCAAATCTGAAAATATATTTATATCTACATCTTCCAAATATATTCATGCCTTCAAAATATATTCATGTTTTAGATTTCAGCCTTATAACACATTAGACTCTAATGTCCCATGACGAAGTAATAGAATGGCTAAGTGAAAACTTTCTCTGTATGAAGCAAAATATTAAATAATATTTTTTCTGGCTCTATCTAAATATCGGGTGTTATATAATTTGATTCTCTTTTGTTGTAGGTGTACGCTATCACATATAGGGCAACATTTTATGGATAAAATTACTTCAGTTTTCTCTTAAATACAACATGAATTGCGTTAGAGGACTAACTGGCTTTATATTGTAAAATTATCTGGAATTTGCTTTAGTTAGTCAGTGCTGAGGGAGTGATAAGACTGCTTTGGATGGATTCAGACATTTGTAAGCTTGATTCATGTCCTACTCTTTAAGGAAATTAGGAAGAATGTGAAAAGATAGTGGAGGATCTAGCTCACTGTCTTGAAGAGGCCCTCTAAAAATCCTTTCCTGAATCCAGTGAATCTGGATTCCAATGAATTTAAAAAAATATTTAAAAGTTGTGGAAGCTCTAGAATTTGAAAGATTATTAATGTATTTTGAAATATATTATGGAAGCAAAAATATCAACCCTTCGACCTCGCTTTCTGCAAAGGTAATATGCCTGATAGCCCTGTTGTTTTTTTAAAAGTTTAGTGGTAATCACACAGTGCAATTTCAAAAATAGATTGCATGGAAAAATTGATAGTTTTGTGTGACTTAAGCTATCATGAACCAATTATTGTATGCAAGATCTGGTAGACTTAATAAAATACTGAAACATTTATTTGAAGAAGTCAAAGGAACCAGGGCCCATTTCATTTTTGGGTGGGTGGGTTGTGTGTGAGTGAGAGAGACAGAGAGAGACAGAGAAACAGAGTTCAACACAGTTCAAGCAAGATAATTTTTGCTCTCCTTCCCTTCAGTATAGTTCCCTTTCTACATTAAACTCATTTAGCAAAAGGGAAGAAAATAAAACAGAAAAACCTATAGCATCTAAAGGAATAACTCACAAGGAAAATATTGATTTTCTTTCTTGAGTGCTAAGTAGATTTTGAGGCAATGTAGATATGCTCTTTGCCATTTAGGCATTTCACTCTATCTGTATTAAAATTGCAACATCTTGAGTCATAAATTGTGAGTGTATGCTGAGAGTAAGCTTATAAAACACAAGAAAATGGTGAGCTTATAAGAACCAAGAAATATCCACTAAAACCTATTAATGAACTAAAGCCACTAAAAGTGATGGCTCATTATACTGTACAGAAGGAAATGAGTATTCAGCAGAGATTGGTTATTAGGGTCTAGACTTCATCAGTGGTAGACTAGATAGGTTTTCAAGGTAGGAAACTGCTAATTAGATTAGCAACAAACTTATGAACTGACGACACATGTGGTATATGGGAAAGAATAATGGGGAATCCTGGTGAAAATTTGAGTTCTACTTGTTTATAAAGGGTTGATCACAAGCCACAAAAATAATAAATCTCAAATTCTCATACAACTATGTAAGAAAATCATAAGACAATCTGTTATGTTGAAGGTATTTAAGGTAAAGCAACACTTTAAAAAAACCTACTTTTGCTAAGCATCTAATTGTATTATATTAAAAATTAGGATAATTTAGAGATATTCCTCCCTCTTTCTTCTTTTTTCTAATTATTCATATTGATGGCACTTTACCAATGCTGCATAAACATCCAATATAATTTACTTTCCTGTTTTTAGCCCAGCTGTAAAAAAATTATCCTGCCATAACAAGTTGCAGACAAAGTGATTTATGACCCAGGAGGCTTGTTAAGAATGAATCTCATATGTGTCACACTGAGTTGATAGTGGCATCATATTTGTTGTTCTTGGCACCCTAACATTTAGAAACTAACCAAATCAAGATTGACTTTCCCATTTTCAATCTGCTATGTGTATTTGTATTGTATTATGGCAATTATTCTGGGGTTGCCATAGTAATATAAGAGGTACAGTTACCAAGTAATGTAATAGTTAACAAAATCCATTGTAGAGTGTGAAGACTTTGTTGACTGCAACTATATCATTAAATTTTCATAGTAATGTACAGTAGCTCTTCAATTTTCTGTGCTAAAGTCAATCCCCTTTTTCCAAAGAAAAAGTAAATGAACAACATTTCCTATATTTGATATTGTATTAAGATATAAAAAAGTGCATATACAAGTCTTAAAATGGCATGAGATTAGAGATTAGACATTGGTGAGAAGAGTTGTGCTCATTATAGCTACAGTACCAAGTCACACAAATCTTTATAGATCCACCAATGTAAGGCAATTTATATTTAATTGAGATTGGTCTGGGAAAGATGAAAATGCCATTTTTCTTTGATTTAGCAAAATACGGGTTTTAATTACCAAAAATAGAAATTTGAAAATATTAACATAGCTCTGTATAAAGCTACTTTCAACCATTGAGGCATGTTCCCAAAAGGGCTAAGTTTCTCATTAAAGCTATTTTTTTTCAGTCCTGAAGAATACCGTATATAAAATTTAAACCCTGCATATTTCTTTAATATTCATTTCAAAAAACAATATAATTTAATTAAAATATTTTTAGAATTAGCCATTTTCATCTGCGTGGTTTATTAAGCATTTTATCAATTAGTTTATATTTGTTTTTCTCTTACAGGGTATGTAAACCTTCACCTGTATTCATGGCAAGCAAATTAATCTGGGTCTTATTCTCACAGAAGCAAACATTAAAGTATAACAGTTACTATAATAATGATATTCAGCACTTACTTGAGAAGTCCATATTGATTAGTTTTGTTGTTGAATGTTAAACATAGACTACAGCATAGAGTATTTACATACATACAATAGCAGCGTTGGAAGGGACCTTGGAGTTCATCTAGTCCAACTCTCTACCTAGGCAGGAAGCCCTATACCATTTCAGACAAATGGCTATCCAACATCTTCTTAAAAACTTGCAGTGTTGGGGCATTCACAACTTCTGAAGGCAACTTCTGTTCCACTGGTTAATTGTAACTGTCAGAAAATTTCTCCTCAGTGCTAAGTTGCTTCTCTCCTTGATTAGTTTCCACCCATGGCTTCTTGTTCTGCACTCTGGTGCCCTGAAGAATAGTTTGACTCCCTCTTCTTTGTGGCAATCCCTGAGATATTGGAAGACTGCTATCCTGTCTCCCCTAGTCCCTCTTTTATTAAACTGTATTTCTCCCTCTCTCTCTGTCTATGGGCCACCTGGGAGTGTGCTATCCCAGTGCCTTTTTGGACCTAAGAGGCCTCCATATGTTGCTGAGGAAATGACTGTTGGTGGGAGGACTTACACAAAGGTGAAAACCTGATCAGTGGGTACATTTTACATTTGTGTAACTTGCACATGACACACGGGTGCTAGGCACAAAATGAGTATGTATTCTATTATCGGAAGTCCTTGAGAACGTTGTGTGAAAATTTGAGGTAAATCAGTGCAGTAGCTTTTGAGATTAGTGGCTTCGTACAAACTATTTTACATTTTTATTTATATAGATGCAAGGTTATTATCCTTGGAGGGACACTATATGCAAATGGGTTGGTACACATTTTTGTGGTATGGAAAAAATAGAATACATGGTTATTTTCAGAGACACTATGTAAGAAATGGTTTATATGCAGTATGGGAAAAAGTGAAAGTAAAGAACTATATGGAAGTACCAATGTGGCTTTCAATGGTGGAAGCTTTGACACCTTTGAATATTAGTAGTATAAAAAGGGCTATTGGTACAAAGATATGCTAACAGCACAGGGAGAACTAAAACAGAAGAAAGAATTAGAAGAACAAGGAATTGATATAGGATGGTTTAAACAAATGCAAATACAAACAAGATATAAGAAGGATGTTAAAGAGTATTGTTTTAACATGGAAAATTCAGAACAAGATAGGATACTCATTGGAATGGATGAAAAAATGATTAAAATTGTATAGTTACCTACTTAGAATAAATTTAGAAGAAGACGTTAAAGAAACAATGATAAGACGGGCAAAAAAATTCGCATAAACAATAGAACTAGAAAAATGGTAACAACTATGGGAAAGGAACTATAAATTGATAATGGTGTCAGCATACAAATAGAATTTGTATAAAATGTTTTATAGATGGCATGTGCCACCTGAAAGATTAGCAAAAATGTTTAAGGATAAATCGGCTAAATGTTGGAAATGTCATCAATTGCCAGGGTCATATTTCATATGTGGTGGACATACAGGGATGCAAAAAGCTATTGGGTTAAAATACAAACATGGTTAGAGAAAACGATACATCAATCCATAGAATTTAAGCCAGAGGTATTTTTATTGGGTATTCTACCAGAGAAATATAGTAAAGAAGATTCATATTTAATTGTACAAACAATAACAGCAGCTAAAATTGTATTTGCACAAAATTGGAAAGCAAACAAAATCCCATCAGATTGGGAGGTAATAAAGAAGTTATTAGACTGCAGAAATGAACAGGTTGACAATGAGAATAAAGGACAAGAAGGAATCACTGTACTACAGGACATGGTAGCGATTTTATAAGTGGCTTGAAAAAGGTATAAATATAAAGAAAAAGGAACAAAACATAAAATAAACATTTCAGATGACACATTATTAAATTAGAGGAAGGGGAAATAAGAAAATATTAAAATGTAAATATACAAGCATAAAAATGATATAAGTGGAACCAATATTAGAAATAAAATGTAAACAGGAAAAAATATTGGTTTAAAAAGATAAAGTTGGAATAGTTGAAATGCCATCCCAAGAACCCATCAGAGAAAGTAAATAAGCAGGGGCAACAATGGAAAGGAGAGGAGATGAAGAAGGAAAAGAAGAAAGAGTAAAGCAGAGAAAGTAAGGATGGGGGATTAAGAGTAGGAGAGACAGTAAGAAAAAGAAGGAAGGAGAAGGGAAGAAGAAAGAAGGAAGCAAGAAGATAGAGAAGGGAAACTAAGAAGATGGAAGGAGAAAGGTGTTGCAAAACAAGATGGAGGCACAGGGTGGCAAGAAACTGACCCAAATTGTATTATATATGTGTGTGTAGAAATAAATATAGACTGATGAATAGTAAATAGATTGATATTAAACAGCAGTTATAAGAATGTATAGCTAAGAACGAATTTGAAAGGGAAAAATAAAAAACTTTTTACAAAAAAACCCAGAGTTTGATTGGGGAATTACAAAAGGAGCATTTTTGGACTGGGACAGGACACAGTAATGGAGATGTTCTGATTCAAGGGTGGTAAGGTTACATATTTTAGGATGGTACAATTCTTGAAAGATATGTGAAAAGAGAAGGAATTTTCTTCTCTAAAATTAAATAGGATTGTGCTGTGAGCACATGTCAGAAATGATTAGGAAGAAATGCTTTAGTTCTTTTGGATTTCTTGCAAGTGCAATGTGTCTCTAATATTCATTAATGTAGCCTAACATTTTTTAAGGTTTCCACGTGAGCCACAAATTCCTGCTATTTTAAGAAACCCACCCATTAAATTTAATCTGTATCTTAAAGCAAGGTATCTCCCCCCTCCCCCTCCCCAGATTTGTGTAGAAGTCTGAAAAATGATGGCCTGCTTTAATGAATCATTGATTCTGAACAATTTTGGAAGCATGACCAGACCTAGAAGAATATCTTCTTCTTTAGAGGAAAGAATCTTTTGTCAGGCTATCGGAATTTTGGGGCTCAAATGTCTGTTCCCATGCAATGATCAAATAGCTTTGCTCATGCAGATATGTCCGCAATCACACAGAACATGTTTCTATAATTTAAACAAGAGAGTGGTTTGTTCTTCACTCTCAAATGAACAACTTTTCAAACTATAGTTGTAATGAATGGAATGAGATTTCTGTTTTGTAATGTGGTCTACGGGATTGTTAAATTGTCTCTATTTTAAATTTCTGGAAATGCAGTTCTGTTAAATCCAATGCCTCTATAAAATGTCTTTTACTTTAGTTCATTGGTGGCAGATGGATTCACAGATGACCCATATTAATTTATATTTTAATGCCTTCTGATATGATATTCTCACATGCTATTGGAATTAGCTGTAGCAATAAAACTCATGGCTTGTTGCAAGTGACCTCAAAAGCATGATGCGGATCAATGCCAGTCTTGTTATATATCAGTGACAATTAATGGAAGAATTATTTAACAGAAATTCTTTAAAGATTAACTAAAATGGAAAGCAGGAAATTTCAATGAAGAATTAATATAGGAAAAGAAAAGAGTTATTATTTGGAATAAAAATGGCATACTAAATAGCCTATTTTCACAATCTTATTTAATCTTTTAATATATTCTTTATTCTTCTAAAAATGGAACAATTAAAAGTCTGTTTTTCCCCACTAGCAAGTGAGTTCATCAGCTGACCAATGCATTCTATGAAAAGAGTATCCATATTAAATGAAATTTGGGGTGAAAGCGCTATGAAATATATCCATATTTGCCTTGTGTTTTTTGTAAGAGGTGTTTTTGACATATTGCAGGAGGTTGTGAGTTCAATCCTAGGTAGAGGCAGATGTAGATTAACAACTCTTAATCTTGCTGTATCTTGTTAATTCTTTTCATGCTATATTATAGATTTTGCAAACAGTGAGTCTTATGTGATCTGACTAAATGACAGAGAACCTGTACAAAAAGTTTATTTTGTTCTACTGTTTTAGTAGCTTTCTGTTGAGAACTACAGAATTAATATATCTTTTTACTGCCATTATTCATGCCTGTCAAATTTGATTCCCAAAACACAACAGTTGGATTATTTATCAACCCAATAAGAACAGAAAAGAAAGAAATTAATAGTTTCCTTAATGCCACTGACACAACCAATCTTACAAAGAGTAGTGATTCTTTCTAAGGAGAGTGAGGCTGCTAAAGCCAGAGATCCATCGTAGACAATCTATTTGTGATGGACTATGCTCCCTCACTCCATTTTGAATCTAATAGTAGGGAAGAAAGATGAACCAGGTGAAACTGGATGTCCAAACAGTGTTCAAAAATATAAAAATTACCCTTATTTGAAACATGGCACTCAGAATGAATTATGTTCAAAAGAAATATACTACCATAGCTTCAATGTACACTAGGACCAATGGTGGGATTCAGCTAGTTCACACCTATTTGGGAGAACCGGTTGTTAACTTTCTAAGCAGTTTTGAGAACCGGTTGTTGGAAGAAATCTCATGTTGTTTTCCCCCACTTTACAGGGCTAATCCTGTAAGGAAGGCAGGAAGGAAATATTTTGGTGTTGTTTCTAGTCTAATCTTTATTGCTCTGTTTACAGAAACTGCCTCTCTGGTTAATTCATATTATTACATTGTAACAGCTAAGGTGAAACACCCATTGACCTGAGTGAGGTTGAGTTGGGCATGCCCACATGGTGATATGACCCCCAAGCCATGTCTACGCAGATGGTCATTAGGGCAGAGAACCAGTTGTTAAATTATTTGAATCCCACCACTGACTAGGACCATGAGATATGGTCCTGGTAGAGTGCCTCTTTAAAAAGCATGCAAATATACATAAAGTAAAATTTCTTCCTGCTGGTAAATGACTAAACTAAATTAAGGGTTTAGTTTAGAGAAAGGCCCTTTGGTCAGTGGTTAGCTGTTCAATATTGTTGGAGAGAAAACTCCTGACTAACACAGTTTACTCTTCCTTCTAAGAAGAGTAAACAGGGGTTCCCAAACAGAGCTCTGCTGGCTGGAGAGTTCTGGGAGTTGAAGTCCACAAGTCTTCAAGTTGCCAAGTTTGGGAACTCCTGTTCTAGAGGGAATATCTCAGTTCATTTGTCTTCATAGCCAAGACCACAAACCAAATTCTCAAGCCTTCAAAATAGCTTATTTATGATGGTTTTCAGAGCTTAGTCACACAAAAGACACATTTGCAAGGCTCCCACAGTAAACACAAGCTTCACCTGCTGCCAAATACAGGCTGTATTGACTTTACAGAAACACAAATTTTCGAGTTATGAACAGAATATCAGTTACAGGTGGTAAGCATATTACTGGCAATAGATGAAATTGTAGTAAAATAAGCACATATACTACATTTTAGAAAGAAGGCACCTTGTGATATAAAGGATTCACAGATTACCAATCTAAATGTCAAGACTGATTCGACCTTCACCTATATTTACCTTCACCTATATTTTCTCCTTTTAAAGCTTGATAACAAAGGGAGGATGTGGTGGAATGGAATGCAAAGGTGGGGAGATGGTATTTAAGCAATCGAGGTATCTCTGGAAGCTTTCAAAGACATCGACCATAGCTAGCTGTTTTCTCAAACAGAATGAACAGAAACAATTGGTGGATGTAATGGACTGTGGGTGTCCAAGAGGGAAAGGAGGAAATAACTATGTTTGCATTTGCACAGGAAATCCAGACATGGTTTTGCTTCTTCTGTGCCAATGTAGTATTATACTCTTGGTAAAATTATAACCCAGGAGTTGTTTTTCTGGAAATGTCAATTGGACAGTTGATATTAAACCAGCTTTCTAATGCAACAGCCTACCTGGCTTACACTAGGAGGTTGGTAGCTTCAAGATGTTGGTAGCCAGAAGAGGGATGGATGGAGGGGTAAGTCCAAGGGAAGTTTCCTCTTGAGATACCCTGGCAGCAGCCAATCCAAGGTTGGGATGCAGGGACTGGCACATTCAGCCCCAGTGGCAGTTGGCATCCCTGTTCAGGCATCCCAGGCAGCAGTGGGGTTGCTGCTCAGTACATTTTAGTTCAAGGGGACCAAGCACTGCTTCCCTTAGCTGATTGGTTCAACAGGCAGCCCAATCACATGGTGTACTTCCTGATACAATTCTGGAACTATAAAGAATGCCACAGAGCAATGTATCCAGATGAGCACCCCCAGGTAATACCATTATGTCTAACCAGGAGGGGAATGCAGCGATATGCACACACCTCCTTCATTTCCAGCCTCCCATCTCAGCCCATTTAGAGTCAGTTTCCCTCCTCTGATGGCCCTTCCCCAACCATTCTCCTTGGGATCTTCAGGCTCCCACCCTTGGCCACACTTCCTTCATCTCCAGCCTCCCATCTCAGCCCATTTAGAGTCAGCTTTCTTCCTCTGGTGGCCCTTCCCAACCATTCTCCTCCATCCATCTGTCCTGAGTCCTTCAGCCCACTCCATTCAGTGAGACACTGTTTGTTCTGGCCCTTTGGCTTCATGGGATTGTAAACTGCCAGCCAATTGAGTGACAGGCCAAAGTTATAATGTTACAGGGGCAGGAGGATGTGGGGCTATGCAGAGCTATGGCTGGTGCTGCCATTACAATGGGGCACTTACTGGGAACCCTCACCTTCTATGCCAGGTTCTTGCTGATGCTGAGGCTGAGGTGCACAGCCCTTCGCTACTTTCTCTTAGGCTCCTTTGCAGTCCTGGGAGATGGGGGAAAAAGCAGTAGCACTGTCACAGCCTCTGTACATAGGGAGGCATGACAATGGGCCGCTGGACAGCTGGGAGAGTGGTCATTATGATTGCTGATTAGTGCAGCCCTCAATGCTGGCACCATGTGATGGAGGGTGTGGCAAGTGCCAGCCAGCTGGGACACTACACTAGGAAGCTTGCGATGGATGCGGCTGCCAGTTGGACAAGTTTCCATCATTTGTTTTCAAGGTACCCAGAACCATATAGGCTGCAGCAAAAAGCAATGCCTGCCCTGAACAGCTAGGGGAGTGGGGGTGGGAGAGGTGGTGATAGGGAGGTGGCTGAATCGGTGTGGCAGATCATGGGACGGAACACAGGCATGGGTGGAGCCAGATGGAAGGCTCATAAAGTGGCAGGGAGTACAGAGCATTA
>JAPKID020005461.1:0-11114 GCA_026931265.2 Tropidonophis doriae | reverse complement strand
ATTCTTAGATTCCCTGTGCACCGCCCCGAGTCCCTTCGGGGAGAGGGGGCGGTCTATAAGTACGATAAAATAAATAAGAAAGATGACAGGGATTCTTGATTTCAACATAAAAATAAATGTTAGTAAAAGGATACACATTTTCATCATAGCAATTCCAGAATGAAAAACTGGGATGAATATTGTACAGTCTGTTTTACCACTATTTTACTGACCAGTTATCCAAAGTTCCTTCTTACTCTTATCCTGTAATGCTGTATAATAATAATTAAGAAAATCAACTACTGACAGTGTTTCTTCTGTCACTGCTGGATAGCCATCAAGTTTAGTAATGTCATAAAATGCTTCTGCAGTATTTGAAATCAAAACTCAAGTGTGATCCAAAATGACAGTGATGCCTCTAGTATTACATTTTCACAGAGTAAGTATAAAGATTATTTATTATGTTTTTCTTTTTTTTCATTTTGGAAGTGAAAGTGGTTCTCAGATATCTATGCTGCAGATATTAATTACAAATTTGCTAGCTTAATCGAGGTGCATCATATAAACTCAAGCCCCATGATATGGGACTTAATATCAAGTATTTCAGTATGCTTCTTGAAGTTTTGAAAATTCCACATATTGTATGACTATTACTAAAATTTTCTTTAAAAATTAATAGATTTCACATCAAGTATCAACAAGGAGGTAGAAATTTATATTATTTATGAAACTTTTTTTTTAATTCATCAGCTAGATCCAACTGGATTAATTCATGAATTAAATCTGACTCATTGTAGATCCAGGCATTTACCTGGCTGTAACAGCTAGAGAGCACCTGTCAAACTTCCAAATAACATGTCCCCAATTAAAACAGTCCAAGGCAGCCATATTCCAACGAAGTCTTTTTATTAGGAACATATCAAATTGGCAAGGTCTCGGTGTAATTCCAGATCTGATCAGCCTCCAGAATTACTGTATGTATGTGTGTGTGTGTGTGTGTGTGTGTGTGTGTACAGTATATATCCTCTCCAGAGTCACATTCTCCAATCAGTTCATAGTCCATCGTCCGGTGATGCCAAACTCCATCTTCCACCATCTGCAGGCACTTTCACTTTCACTGTTCTCATGGGAAATAATGCTACCTAGCCATAACAATCCCCTTATCTCTTCAATCCCCCTTCTTGCTACCAGATGTGGCAAGCTTGAAGCACCATTAATTTCCATACTGCATATTGAAAGAAGTAGGAAAGAATATGCATAAGAAATAACTACAATTAAAAATGGCAACACATATTTCAGCTCCATGATTGCTAGCACCTACATACTATAAATGGTGTTTTTAAAATAAATTATTTTAAAAGGGGTTCAATGCCAAAAGAAAATAAGGGGTTGCAGGCTACATAAATTAGCATTTTTTTAAAAAATTAGCTCTTTGACTATCTTCAGGGATGAAGATGAAGAGTAATTATCCAAGTTTCTAGGGCAGAAATCTTATTGTCCCTACATTCCTAGTAACTATAGTATTCACAGGATTTGTACCCTGAAGAGCTGATTCCCCCAGCCACATGCCTTCAGAAATTATTTTCCTCTCCTCCCAGACTTGACTTCCGGCTTTCAACAGCGACAGACACGTTCTCCGGCACACCTGCTGCTTGCTTCTTTGACTGGCCCTCCTGGGGGCACAGGGAGTTTGGGTTAACTCCCTGCCGTATGAGCGGCTGCGGGAGCCCCCATATCGATGGCAGTCGGCGGGGTGCCTTCTCCCGCTTTGCTCTAGGAGCCAAAGAACTGAAAGCAGGGGGGGGGGATCCTCTCACTAACACTAGCTGGAAAATGCGGAAATAAAGAAGACAGGCTGAAATGCCAGACTTGGAGGAGTGCACCGGGACTCTCTTTTAAAAAGTGTGGAGTGTGAGTTTTTGATCTTTTTATTCATTCAATCTTCTGCAGAAAGAAAAATAGAGGGGGAAATTTAACTGTAGAACCCTCCCCCTGTAAAAAGCGTCTGCCAAAAATGTTCTCCACAAACAGGAGAGTGAGGATTAATAGCATTCGTTCCTATAACATCTGAAAAGAAACTGTGTTTCAATTAGGGAACTGCAGTCAGCAACATTGTATCTGAGCCTCGTTAAAAAAGGCAAACTTTTACTTCTTTCTGCCTTCCTGTGCTGAGGCGGGAAAATAGCGTTTTCTTTGTTCCCAGCAGTAAACTTTTACTGACTCATGACAACATTCCTCCAACTTGTTAAAAAGTAAGGCAAAATTCACTTTTAAAGCCTCCTCAAGAAGCCCTTGGTGTCTCTCTCAATACGTGGATCTTTCTTTTTTTCTTTTATGGATTTAACAAGACAATTATCTCTGGATTTTATAAAACACAATATTAGAACATTGACTCAGTTTCTTCCCGATATCTTGAATTTCACTGACTGCTTGCTCCTTGACGTCATCTTTATTGCAAGAACTTAAAATTACAAATTTCTCCAAAAAAGCCTCCAGCTGGAAAGTCCTTTTCCGCTCCATCTTCAGCCAGAACCAGCCCGATTTTACAACAAAGGAAAATTACTCCAATGTTACAGAAAGAGGCGGCAGGAGAAGACACCCAAGAACCAATGCTCTACAATATAATGAAAGAAATACACGAAATGCAGAAAGACTTTATGAACCTAAGAATAGAATTGTTGGAGACACAAAAAGCCACAACAGACAACAAACAGAAGATTGGTGTGTTGGAGGAGGAAGCAGCCGAGATGAAAGAAGAGATAAGGGAATTTAAGTTTGAATTTGAAAGAACGTCTTTCTTCCTTAGGTTTCAAAACATCCCTGAGAGAGAGATCGCTTCTGGCCACCGGAGGCGACGGATGGGTCCTTGACTCATCCGCCGCTTGTTTCCCCGGCGGCCCCTTCAAAATACTGTAATCTTTTTGTTCGGATGTTTTGTATAAACAATGTATTGAATGCATGAACTTTATGAAATGACACATATGTAACTCCTGCCACCTTAAATGGAAAAATAACCAATTTTTGTATGAAGCCTGGGAAGCGGCCTGCACCTCTGATATGGATGCCTCCAAAATGTCTCTTTTTTACCTTACATACCCTTTCCTTGTTATAAAATTGTAAAACCCAATAAAACTTTTTTTGTAATAAAAAACAAAACAAAACTGAATTGTCTATTAATTTTATAATTGGGTTATAATATATATTGCAGTTTATAAATGGCATCTTACATAAATATTGCAGGTATGACAACAATGAATTCAATAGATTTTTGATAATCCCATCTGATTCTCAATATAAAAAACTGAATCAATGAAAAAGAGATTTGAAATAACTAGTCAAATTTCTCCTGTATAGGATTAACAACCACTTTATTCCTAACACAGGATTAGTCAGCAGAATAACAATCCATGTGCATATGACTAAATAAATGATTACTAAACTGTAACAATATGTTAAATATTTGGCTTGTCCAAAAGTAACATTGTTTTCTCTCCCCCAGTAATTTACTTTTAGAGGAGGAGAATTGTTTAATTGAAAATATACTAATGAAGGCCTCATCTAGTGATGTCTACATACAAACAACACAAACACCACCACAAAACAACGACCAGATGCATTACAATCCCCTACATGGAAAAAGTTTCAAAAACAATGGAAAGATTGCTATGCCAACATGACCTCACAATGGCCCACAAACCAACCTCGAATCTCAGATGGACTCCGCCAAAACGAAAAGGGCAGAAAGAAACGAATGAAAAAATCAGGTGGCGTATATTGAATCCAATGCAGCGAGATTGCGAGAAGAACTATGTTGGCCAAACAGGAAGAAAACTATCAACCAGACTGCACAAACACTTTCTGGCCATCAAGAGACATGACCCTCCATCCCTCATGTCCGTCCATGAAGACTCAAAAGAACACAAATTTGATCTAACTGGGATCACAGTTGTAACCCAGGCGAAGTGAAGGAGAGAAAGGAAATTCCTGGAAGGCTGGTTTTTCACCAATAAATCAATACAGACACATTGACATTGACCCAATCTACCAACCAAAGAACCAAAGAAGAACATCAACTATGATCCCAAAGGCAGTATTTAAAGACCAATGTACAGCCATGCTGCAAACAAAGTTATAATTTACAGATCATAAGAAATTGGACCATATCATACACAGCCAATCAAACCAGACCATGACATCATCAGAAGACATCTGGACAACAACAGTAATAATTTATATCACACAGATGGTACTTAAAACCAAGGACTATGACTCAGCAACTACAGCTAGCCAATCACACAACTTGAAATCAGACCAAGCCTCAGAAAGGTATTCAAAGGCCAGTACTCTCCCAGACATGCACAATCCAAAGGACACTGAAGATGTCTCCTTGATGAAACATTTGCAACCAAATCACCAAGGTCAGTGCTCAAGCCAACAACATATTTTTTCTATGTAATATTTGTTTGTATTGATAAAGAAGTGCTCCAAAAGAGTTTCTCCTGCAAATTACATAACATTGTTGCAAGCAGAAAACTCCAACTTGCAGATTATATTCTCCACATGCAGAATAATCGAATTCCCAAGATGGAAATGAGCCACAAGCCAAGAGGAGGCAAATAATGTTCATGGAATTTGATTTTGATTTTATTTGATTTTTATACCGCACCTATCTCCCCGAAGGGACTCAGGGGGGTGCACAGGAAGTTAAAATATAGACATATAAACATATAGATAAGTACAATTGCAAATATTAAAATCTAATTAAATTTGAAATACCTTGTGCTAAAAATACAAATAAAAATTACCCCAAAATTAAAATCAATTAAAACTCAGTCTGTGAGAATGGTCTTGGGGTCTAAGCTAGGTCGGCTAGGTGAAAGAAGTGAGTTTTGGAAGGCTTAAACACTGTAAACATCACATAGGAACATGGTGAACATGGTGAAGTACTTGCCCCAAACCAAAAATGCTGAAGTAGCTAGATATGCTACATGCACAGGAGAATCTAATGCTCATCCTGCTAAATATTTGTTGGGGGAGAGTCATCTTAAATTCAGACTTAATTTTATCTTAAGTAAATGATATCAAAGGTGCAAAAAGAAGCACACTGACCACGTCATTTCTAAAGTGCATATTAGTCATTGCAACTTTGGCGCTAAAGAAGAGATTTTCCATTTTTTAATTTGCCAACTGCCTATACTTCCTTTGACATTTATATCGTGCTCCAGATGTGTTGGACTATAGTTCATGGTACACAAGCAGCCAAGTTGTGTGATGGGAGTTGTAACCAACAAATGTGGGTGGCAGCTGGTGGGAAAATCTGATCTATACTCTTAGTGCACAAAATATGTTAATTTTTCTCTAAAGCACTTATTCTTAAACCTCTGAATGCTCAATTTGCTATGAACTGTTCCAATCATCACAAATTACACATTCTATTGTGATGTGTTTTCCTTTGAAATACTGTCTATTGACTTTGTTCCAGCTGGGTTTTAATTAGCTTTTTGAATAGCCAAAGGTATTAAGCCTCAAGAGTTTGAGCAACTGACAGCATTCTTTAACCTTTAAGAACCCTATTTATCCTTTCAGTCATAGAGGTAAAGCTCCACTCCCTTTGTATAACCAAACCCCGACTTTCTAAAACAATGTGCAGAACTTTATTAATAACTATCAATCATAAAGGTCAAGTTTAAGGTTCAGTTACTTTAGCTGCATCTAGATAGCCTGATGATTAATAACCAATTATTATCAATTGGTATTGGCCTTAAATTCTTCAAGCCATCTTGAACTTCTTGAAAGAAAGCATATGGTAACTTCAGCTGACTTCTAGCATTTTTAATTCTCTGCTTGTAGATGGTTTTGCTCAAGTGTTGAAATTTATTTTGTGGTCCTTGCAATCTCTTTTATCTTCAGAAAATAAATGTTGGCACTTTTATAATGGTATGTAAGAACACAATTTCTCAGTTATCTAGATTAATTGTTCCATTTCATTTTTAAGAAATGAGAAAATAATAGCTATTTAGAATTGTGTGCCAATCACTATATGTCCTTGCTGATTTACAGACTTTTGGTCCAGATGGGTAGGTTGCACACATATTTTAAAATGTTCATAGAATTTTTTTTTGCTATTTACATTTATAATGTCTTGCAAATGAGAGAGGGATTTGTTGACATCTTTTGATATGTCACTGTTAACAAAGATTGTCAAATTATCTTTTCAAAATGGAGATATTCTTGTTCTTTGATACACTGACAAACCTGATGCAACTTTTTCAAATATAAATTTTCCCCATGTCAACTTTCTTTTAAAATGTGACTTCTGCTGTTTGGGTGTAGCTTTCCGTAGCTGCCCACATATAGAAAGGGTTTTATGGATTGTTTTTATTGGAAAATAAAACAACGGTTTTGTTTTTAGATTTCATCCAATGACAACAACCGTTTATTCCATATGATCTCATGATAGTTTTACATTCTTAATAATCACACTATTGATAATGCAATTGTCATAGATGTATTTTAAAATCCACCTTTTAAATATGGCATCATAATTATCCCCTGTGATATATATGAAAATGAGAAAGAAAGCCTCCCATTATACATCAGTCATTAGGCCATGGATAGATCTAATGAAATTGACCAGTCCTTGAGACTAGTAAAAGAAGCAATTTTTATTTGAGCTACAGTTAACTTATTGCATTGCCAAAAGACACTGTGATTTTAGAGATCTCAGGTATGGCCAAATCTACCCTTGTTCTTAAATTGAACTGTTATCTGGAATAGGCTTTATCCAGCTTTAGACAGCTTAAAAGCAAGTTCATAAGGGCCAGTGCTACTAAGGGTGTTAACCATAGTAACTAAATAGAATCTTTGTATTGTGATGTAATTTGTCAGATACGTACGTATCTTCTACTTTCTCAATTAGAACTGAGGCTATTGGTTTCCTAGGAACATCAACTATTGCTGTTCCTGCATCCCACTTCATTTGATAGACTTTAGGCAGATTAACCAGACAACTCTGAAAGTCATGAAAATAAGGATGCAAAAATCTGAGGCAAATGAATAACACAATATTATTACCTGAAGTAACTCATGGGCTCATGATGAGTATCTTTTGTATCTTATTGCAATGCTAATTTCCCAGCTGCTTTTTTTCTCTTGGGAATAAATGTAATTGAGATAGTATGGTTTCAAAAAATGGGTTACTAGCCATACTCCCAGTCTAGGGTTCTCCTAAAGGGCAAAATTTACCAAATTTAAAGTATTGTATTTTTGACATGTTGTGTGAAGACCCAGGACCCTTGAATAATCCATAATGCTGGAACAAGTGGAAGGAAATTAAAAAAGAAGAGGTTGACCAGCACTAAGGAGTGAATTAAATTGCTGATGGGTATACCACAGGAAAACTGAAGGGTTAACTTGGACAAAGTCCATAAACCACTAAAAAAAGATACAAGTTTCCCCTGTCCAGTCATGTTCAACTCTGAGAGGAAGTTCCCATCTTTGTTTTTTAGCTTGAGGGACCCAGTGTTGTCTGAAGACATTTCTATGGTCATGTGATCAGCATGATTATATGCTGAGCCGCAGAGAACTCTATTACTTTCTCACCAAAGTGGTATCTATTTATCTGCTCACATTTGCATTCTTTCTGAACTGCTAAGTGAGCAGGAGCTGAGGCAAGTAATAGGAGCTCACCCTGTCACATGGCACTCAGTTCTCAAAGCTGAGTTCTCACCTTTCTAGCTAAAAAGCCCAGTGTCTTTAATCACTGAATTATAAGCATTCACATTGACTTGATAGCACATAATTAGCAAGCATTATACATAAATTTTCTTTATTTCACATTTGGTAGGCATTTCTCTCTAAAGTTCATTAGTAAAGACCTGTTTTAAGTCAAGCTTGATACTGAAGGCTTCACGGACACATCTAGGTAGTTCTTTTTACACTAATATGGAAGTGGCTTGCCACTGTTGCTACAGTGATACTTCAAAATGTGGCACACATTTGAAACATGTGACCAAGTAGCATTGCTGCATTTTGTTTTTAATAGGGAGATGCCGTAGCCTGCAGAGTTGGTAGATGAGGACTACTTTGTGGAAGATATTGAGCCCAAATCAAAGGGTTGGTTTTTTTTAGGCATAGCAATTACAGCAATCCAACTGGTTTTACTATAGTTAACCAAAGTTGCTAATATGGAAGTAATTAGCTCCCATAATCCAGGTTAAAATGATAACTGCAAAAAAAAATTAAGCAATATAAATAACAGAGCAATGTCTGGATCTGAATGAACTCTAGGTACAGTTGGAAAAGTTGGTTTTAGAGATCTTTTATTTGGGTTTCAGATTTCAAAAAGTTATTGATTAATTAATTTGGATAGAACAATCAGAAGTAGAACTCAGGATTGTTAGAGAATAGTGAACATAAGCAAATAGAGGTAAAAGTGTGCCTAAATATTAGAGTATAATTAGGAAAAGAATTGAAAGAAAGGAGTTTTTAGATTTTTGGTCTTGGATATGTCATGAATGGTTTGTTTCATTCTGCAGTCAAGAGAGCCCACAGTAAAGTATATTTTCCCTTTTCATGGTTGGGATGGCTGTATTCTTAATAACTAAAGTGTGCCTTGCATTGCAGACTAGGAAGCTTATCCCACGATATCTCTGGAGGACCACGTTAACTGATTTTACACTCAGCCAGTTCTTAGATGATGAATCAGAACATCTAAGAGCTGCCTCAGAGAGTCAGAAATAATATGCAAGAAACTTTGAGCTCCAGACATATTGCAGATAAGGATTTCTGAGATCAAAGAACTGCTGAGCAACTTTCAACCAGTCAACCTCTATTTAAATCAGAACTCAAATGATCCTACATCTCAGCATTAGAGATAAAGACAAATGAAAGCCAGAGGTGATGTTTTTGGAAAAATCAGGAAAACAAGAGCAGACTATGAAGCAAATAGAACAAGGGGAGACACCAGAACCTTTCCCTATTTATTCCACCTTGTTAAACTTTGCATCACATATATGATCTTGTGCTATTTGTAATACAGCACATTGAAATTCCAAACTGATTCACCCTGATACTTGATTGATGGATTTAGTTCTGACTTATCTTACTGTTCATTTAGGCCTGATTGCTAAACTGAAAACAGAAATGTATTAGTTCTCTTTGTTGACTACAGATCTACAATTTTCTAGATCTGCAGTCAGGACATCCATGAACTTGGGCAAGGCACCTACACATCTGGCTGTTCAAACAAGGGACAGATGAGTAGTTATCCTCTACTCTCAATCAATGGAATAATGGGGACTCTCTCCCAGGGGTCACTGACTTCAGTTCTCTCGTGGATTAGAAAAAGCTTCTTGGGAATAGCAGTTCTGCCTAGGCAAGAGCTATCTTTCTCTTTATCTCCATGGGACATTTAGAAGAATAAAGAGTAGTTGTGCTTCATTAATACAAGAAGAATTGTCCCAAAGTAACAAAATTCTAGGCTTTGGTAATAGCATTTATAGTTTCCTATACAAAAGGAACAATAGCTAAAATCACCTTTGAATGGATTTCGTGTCAGAGAACAAAAAGTCATTTGATGATTCATGAAAAGGAAATATGATATAAGTAGAAGCAGCTAAAAAGAAAAACATTACTTTAGAGATACGTGACCCATTCCATGATTACCTGATTAACTCTGGAAAATTCAATTCCCTTGCATTGTATATGCCCTGGGATATTGATAAGCAAAATAGTCCAGATGCCTGATTTCCAGATGTGTTTGCCAATGGCTAAGCATTTAATCAAATATGTAGATTAATCAAAACTTCTTTTGCGCAAAGGAACTTTTTAGCATTTCTTTAATAATTTGATTAGGCAGGCAGATTCTTAGACCATAGATTAAGATACTGCATGGCTCCTGGAATTCAGTCACCTATCACTCAGTCACAGCTAATCTTTAATAAAAAAAATTCTAGGACCAAAGTGGTTGTTAATAAATATAAACCAGAGTTGAAAATTTTGAACCAGGTGTAGAGAAATGCTTATGCAGAGGGGCAATAAAGTTATTTTCCTGCAACATAAATCATATAGCCTCTGTCTTTCTTTTTCAATTTATTGACCTCATCCAGAACATACTGATTTTTTAAATTCCAGAAATTCTTAAGATAAATTGTCTTAACAGCAATTACTGTAGAGATGGACAAGCATTAGTAGGGTAAACTTGTCAAGAAATTTGATAATAAAAATTGGATCTAGAGAAGCAACCAAATTAAAACATCAGATGAAGAACGTTCCTAAAGACCATTCTAGGTCACAATGTGGTGGCCTAGTGGTGAAGACACTCACCTCCCACCCAGAAAGATAAGAGTCTAATTCTGGGTAGCGGCAGATGTTTCTCTCTCAGGACACAGAAAATATCTGCCGCAAACTCTAGGCATCAGGAAGAACATCTGGTCAGTAAATGCTTAGCTCCAGCTAGTTCCTCCAACTCTACTCTGTATAGAAATTAGAGGGTTGTAAAAAGGGATGTTTTATTCTAGGTCATATGAGTCAATCCTGTGGTTATGGAACAGCAACCATATAAATTTCAGGTTGACTCCCTATATTGTCTTCCAAATGAATTGTTAAGTTCCAAAGAAATCTTGTTAAGTTCTCTGCTTGTACAAGCAAAAGATGTCTTATTTACTCAAGCAGGGATTCTTCTAAACAGATGGCTATCCAAGTCATCCCTAAAATCCTTCTGTTCTACCAACAACTAAACCAGGTGACTTACTAGCCTGTTCTCCTGGTGAGAGGAATTGATTCCTAAGAGATGACATCTATGTAATACCCTTTCTTGCTATAACACTTCAGCTGATCTTGGTATTGTTTTCTTGAGCCAGGACAACAAAATGGAAAAACAAACAAACAAAAGCTCAACCACAAGGTTACAGCATTACATGTCAAACCAACACTTTTATCCAAGTGCTCCATTTATTTAGGTGAATTCAACCTGGAACACCAGAAAAAGGAAAGAGACGGCCTATACAATATCTTTCAACAAAATGAATACCAATACTTTATCAACTATATAATTTATGCCTGACCACTCAACCCACTATAGCAGGGGTTCCCAAACTTGGCAACTTTAAGACTTGTGGACTTCAACTCCCAGA
>JAPKID020005460.1:0-11114 GCA_026931265.2 Tropidonophis doriae | reverse complement strand
AATTAATTGTTAAAGTTTTGAATTTTACTGTTATTATCTGCCTTCCGTTGTGCAAACCGCCCAGTCACATGACCCCCTTAGCCACGCCCACCAAGCCACGCCCACAAAACCGGGTGGGGGGCACTGAGGATCAGCTTGTAGCACCAAGGAGGCGATGCACTGAAAAAGTTTGGGAACCACTGGTCTAAGGGTTTTTTTCCAAATCCAAATAACGATTGGTCTGAAGATACTATCTAGTCAGGTAAAAATGGTCTGCAAGCAAATAACTAGACTAGGGGAGCACCCAGGATCCAACAATTTAACTCTGAGCTATATATATTCTCTTCTATTAATATTTAACCCAAGTAGATATATTTACAGGTAGTCCTCTATTTACAACAGTTTATTTAGTGACTATTTGAAGTTACAGTGACACTGAAAAAAGTGACTTTTGCCCATTTTTCACACAACATTGCAGCATCCCTATAGTTACATAATCAGAATTCAAATGCTTGGCACCTAACTCATATTTATGATGGTTGAAGTATCCTGGGGATGGGGGTAGGGGTCACACAAAACAGGCCCAGGAAACTACAGATCAATCAGCCTAACATCAATACCTGGGAAGTTACTGGAAAAGATAATAAAAACAAAAACAATTATGAACAGCTAGAAAAAAAGGAAACTATTTTTTTATATTTTTATAAACTAAAGTTTTAGATTTTTATAACTAAAAGCCAGCCTGGGTTTGTTAAAAACAGATCATGCCAAATCAGCCGTATTTTATTCTTTGACAAAGCAACTAAATTAGTAGATTAGTAGAGTGTGGACATACTATACTTAGACTTCAGCAAGGCATTTGACAAAGTAGACCACAACCTACTTCTTGGTAAGCTAGAAAAATGTGGTATAGGCAGAATCACCATCAGATGGATTTGGAGCTGACTGACAAACCGTACTCAATGAGTCATCCTTAATGTACTAGACCTACATGGAGGAAGTAAGCAGTAGGTACCACAAGGTTCCATTTTAGACCAAGTACTGTTCAATATCTTCATAAATGACTTAGATGAGGGAGTAGAAGGGAAACTCATCAAATTTGCAGATGACACTAAGCTGGCAGGAATTACCAACATCCCAGAAGACAAGCTCAGGATCCAAAAAAGATCTTGACAGACTTGAACAATAGGCTTATCCAACAAAATGAAATTTAATGTGGACAAAAGCAAGATGTTACCCTTAGGCAGGAAAAACCAAAGGTACTGTACAAGTACAGATTAGGCAAAACTTGGTTCAAAAACAGTAAAAGTGAGAGGGACCTAGGAGTCCTAGTGAACAATCACTTAAATATGAGCGGGGATCTTGTATGCCTGCGCGGGGTGGTGTTGGTGTCACACACATAGAATTATGGATGTGGGCATGCCCATGTACAACCCTCCTGTGCTCCCCCCGCATTTGTCACATGGTTAACCATCACTGGTATAGGGTCTCTGCTTGAGCAGGGTGTTGGACTGGAAGACCTCCAAGGTCCCTTCCAGATCTATTCTTATTGATTGATTGATTGATTGATTGATTCCTCAGCCAGCCACAAGTCTTAAAGTCTTAAATTGTTAAATTTGCTTCCAGAAGTCGTGGGTGCTCCAAAGCTGGAGGTTTTAAAGATGAGATTGGACAACCATTTTTCTGAAATGGTATAGGGCAGGGATGTCAAACTCAATTTCATTGAGGGTTGCATCAGCATTGTGTTTGACTTTGGGAGGCTGGTGTGTGTGTGGCCGGTGTGTGTGTGACCCATTCAACGTCTCTCCTGTTGGGGGTAACTGTGGTGGTCCAAGGGCTCTGAGCTCCACTTTTGCCTGTGAGCTCCACTTTTCTCCTGCAACCCTCTGCCAGTGAAAAAGGAGCTTGGGTGGGCTGCACGCAGCCCTCCTGAGCTCTGTTTTCACTGGCAGAGGCACTACAGCCCAGTTCTTTGCTATTTTCATGGTGGCCCCATGGGCCAGATCTAAGTATCCCAGGGGCCAGATCTGGCCCCGGGACCTTGAGTTTGACATCCCTGGTATAGGGTTTCCTGCCTGAGCAGAGGGTTGGACTGAAAGACCTCCAGGGTCCCTTCCAACTCTATTATTCTGTTAGTCTGGGTCATGTGGTCATCTTTGTCAAAGTCAGTGGAGAACCAGATTCACTTAACAACTGTGTTACTAACCTAACAACTGCAGGGATTCACTTACCAACTGAGGCATAAAAGATTGTAAAATGGATCAAAACACACTAACAACTATCTTGTGTAGCCACAGACAACTTGGGCTCAAAATCTCAACTTGTAAGTCAAAGACTGCCTGTACTGAAGAGTTTTAGCCAGGGAAACTGAGCATGCTGTAGGTTCTGAATTGCAGAGATTTCAATAAAGAGATCACACTTCTGGTTTTGTCAATGCAAGTTAGTAAGGAAATTCAGAGAAGTGGAAAAGGGTATGGTAGAACATACTTAGATACTTCCAAGATCACTGAAATTTTGTTGGGGACTTGTGAACTATGGGTTGTCACACCTGCTGTTCTTTGTTTTCTCTCCCATTGTGTTTCCTTCCTTCTCCCTTTCTTCATAGGCATCTGCAGCTGGAGGGGAGCAAGTGGGGGAGCAAATGGCACCAAATGGCAAATGGTTTCAGGATGTCATAACTCAGCTGATGAATGCCATACGCTTTATTTCACTTCTCTGATAATATCCTGAAGCACCAAGTTATATCAGATCAAAGTAAATTTTTTAAAAGTGGATTTTTAGGAAACCGAAAAACCTGATAGCTTTGAATTGTACTTTTCTAATGATTCATAATTCACTAGTCTGTTTGTAACATTCAACAAAAAATGAAGGTCAAAACAAGATGTCATCCTAAGTGGCTTTCTGGTCCCATTTCCATCATTGCAGCCCTTAGTTACAGCTACAAACTTGCTCTGCTTACAGGGGTCATGGTACAAAGTCCTGCATTTATTTTGATTTAATGTAATATTGGTAATAATAAGGCCTTTGGAAAGGCCTCAATAAGTGGACAAAAATGCCAAATCCAATCTGAATATCTTGTGTTTCAATATCTCAGGGGTTGCCACAAAGAAAAGGGAGTCAAACTATTCTCCAAGGCACCTGAGGGTAGAACAAGAAGCCATGGGTGGAAACTAATCAAAGAGAGAAGCAAGTTAGAAATGAGGAGAAATTTCCTGACAGTTAGAACAATTAATCAATGGAACAACTTGCCTCCAGAAGTTGTGAATGCCCCAACACTGCAAGTCTTTAAGATGTTGGATAGCTATTTGTCTGAAACAGTATACAGCTTCCTGCCTAGGCAGGGGGTTGGACTAGAAGACCTCCAAGGTCCCTTCCAACTCTGCTATTGTAAGCCTAATACTAGCTATAGAAAGAAGCTCAATTCCAGCTGTTTGAAAAGTAAAAACAATACAATGGGCTATTTGTAGATCAGCATTCTCGGGGAATGGAATATGTAAAACAGAGCCTAACATAAGAAGAAATTTCCCCAGGTTGATAGTATCTAGAAAACTGGCTGATTTACCTTTTTAGTGCATGGCTTCTGAAAAAGCAAAACTGAACAGTCATTCCAGGAGAAAACAACTGCAAAGCTACTTTTATCTTGCTGCCAAAAAAGCACCATGGAGGCCTCCATGCAAACCTCAGGAATGGAGTTCAAGTAGAGAGAAACTTTATTATTTAAAGTTAATTGAAAGACTCTGAGTTCTATCTTTCATTTAAGCAATTGGGTAGCTGGTTTTGGTAAGTCAATCATTATTTCAGCACAAAGCCACCTCACAGGGCTGTTAATTGTGGGGAAAGTGGTAGAGAGTAGCATTAGATGTGTATGCTGCCTTGAGTTGAACAAAAATGAGGGCAGATACAAATCAATAAAAACCAACCAATCATTCAATAAGCAAAAATATAACAAAAAAATTGCTGTAAACAAAATTACATAAAAGTTTTTGTCACTCATAAAAACTTGTTTCATTAAATCACTCCTACAAATAAACATTAGTTTTAAAATGTAGAAAATAAAAATGACTGTGCTATGTAATAAAATAAGTTTTTACCTTTTCAGGGTCAAGCATTTCAAGTTTTGTTTCTGGAGGAGCTTTGACAAGTATGACAGTTTGATCTTTAAGGCTCCTAATTTCTTGAATATCTTCATACCTAACATATGCTAATGTAATCAGTGTTAAAGAATTGCTGAGCATCTATTGAAAACCAACAAATTAAAGTAGATATTTTAGTAGGCATTTTTAATCTCTTGATTAACCTACCTTCATTAATTTGGGAAAGTTGTTTATTATTTTTAAAAAGATGGTGTAAAGTAGAAATTATAGTGAAGAGTGAATAAATTACAATCTAGATTCTAGAATCTCATTGCCAGGCTTAATCACAAAAATGAAGGAGTGGTTCCTAGCCTAGATTTGGGACAATTCGAGAAGAGTCTTGGGTTCAAACTAAGCAACAGACTCTCTGTTGACCATCTTTTGAAATACATTTTTGCTGATATTTTGTATTATTAAAATAGTCAAAGACAGGGCCCATGTGTGCTATAGATCACTATTTAAGCACATCCATAAAATATGCCAAATACCAGCCCTATAGCCTAGGCCAGTATTTTTCAATTTACATAATTTGAAGAAAGCATGATGGTTGAGGAATTCTGGAAGTTGAAGTCCATACATCTTAGAGTTGCAAGGTTGAAAAACACTGGCCTTAACCAAAAAAAAGAAAAAAAATGAAGAGCATGAAGTATATTTATTAAAGGAGTATATCTTCATTCACTATAAAAGGATATTTCCGATCTTCAGAATCCTTTAGCAGCTTGAGATCATGAGAGCAGCTTTGGATTAACTCATCCAGCTTCTTTTCTTCCTGGCTGAGTTCTGCTACCTCTTTTGACAAGCCTTGACAGTGTGCCACCATGCCCCCGAAATCAGATAGACTGCAGCCCCTTCAAAACAAATAAGCAAACAATTCGTGGAACACATGGCAGAGTTCCAATCTGAGGAAAGATGCGACTCATTCCTTAATCCTTCTGATCCTGATTTTGGAAGAACTAATTCATTAATATGAGGATCAGAAGAGGAACACATGGAGTTGCACAGCATTTCTTGAAAATGAAATAAAAGGCCTATAAAGTATATCTTTACTACCAACAAGGACATTATTACAGACAAAATAATTGATACAATATTTATATCTTATCAATGTAAAATTTATTACCTTTACAGCATTTAGGGCATGAGTCCAGTTTATCTGCGGAATGATCTCACCTGTCCAAGAAATTGCAGCTACAGGATAAGAGGCTTTTCTGCCAAGAATCCCGCCCCCTGGAACATCATGCCCCTCCTATTGGTCTTTCAAAAGGGCCTGAAAATCTGGCTCTGCCACCTATCTTGAGCCCCTGATGGGAGCATCTCATTCTGGAGGTGACTACGGTAGTAGATTAAAAGAAGATCCCACCGCCTCCCTATTTACATATTTCTCATTGTTATCCTGTTTGTTGTTAATTTTAACTTTTAATGTCCAATGTTTTTGATATGTTAACTTTGTAATTGTTTTATATTGTTATTTTATGTCACTGTAAGCTGCACAAAGTGAGATGGGTAGCATATAAATTGAATCAATCTATTCAAACCTGTAAAGAGTTACAGCTGTCTTGTTTAGCGGTTAAGGCACCAGTATAGAAACCGTGTGAGTTCTAATCCAAACTTAGCCAATGTAAACCAGCTCTGTGAATTTGGGCCAATCACTCTCTCTGAGCCCAACACATCTCAGAAGGTTCTTGTGGGGAAAATAGGAGGAGGAAAATGTAATAAGTACATTTGTCTCCTTGAATTATTTATACCAATGATAAAGGGAGAAAATAAATTAATACAATGACTGGATTCATAAATTGTATCCAATCAAGCCTTGCTTCACCATAATTTGTTGAAAAAGACAAAATGGGGGAGGACACTATTTAAATCATCTAAAGCCATTAACCATGATTTACAAAGCATGAAGCTAATATAAAAGCCAGTCTGGTTCAGTGGTTAAGGTGCTGGTGAAGAAACCAGGAGACTGAATTCTAAGCTTTCCTTAGCTATGGAAGCTGACTGAGTGACCTTGGGCCAGGCACCCTCTCTTAGCCCAACTCTCCTCAAAAGCTGGTTGTTGTGGGGAAAATAGAAGGCAAGAGTATTAGGCCCAGTATATTTACTGTCTTGAGTTATATATAGAAATGGTGGGATTAAATCAGAGATGGTGTTCAGCAGGTTCTGGAGAACCGGTAGCAGAAATTTTGAGCAGTTCGGAGAACTGGTAAATACCAACTCTGACTAGCCCTGCCCCTATCTATTCTCTGCCTTCCAAGTCCCAGCTGAGGAAATAGGGATTTTACAGTATCCTTCCCCTGCCATGCCCATCAAGCCATGCCATGCCCACTGAAATGATAGTAAACTTTTTTGAATCCCACCACTGGATTAAATATCTAATATCTAATAATATAGTTCACATGCAACACTAAGTTATAAGCAAAGAACCACATTATGGCTCAGTAGGTTATCCAAGCCCAGCCCATGTATTAAGAGCAGGAATTATGAAGTAAACTTTGTGTTACAAGCAATGTATTTAGCAAAGGAACAAACTTATGGGAATAATGTGAAATTGCTGGTTGGTAAACATCTGAAGGGCCACAGCAGAGGGTTTGGGAGCCAAAAAATATGTAATAGTCTGTGTACATAAAGAGGTTTCTTTCAATATGCCATTCCTAATCACGGAAGAGTTTAGTGCCATAAACTACAATGTGTAACAACACATATAGAAAACACTGCCCTGCCTTATATTTCTGCAACTTTGAATAAACCATCAACATATACATGAAACATTTCAGGCACATTATTAAGTTTCTTAGTCTAGCACTCTGAGGAGCATAGAACACCTTACAAATCTTGTTAAGTGTAATCGATTGTGGTTCTCAAATTATGTATGTTTTTTGGAAACTGTCATCTTCTTCATCCAATATGTTGGAATACCCTATAAAATGATTGGTGGGCTTAGTTTACCTCTTCCTTCGTAAAAAACAGCTTCCTGAACAATTGAACATTAAGCGAAATATAGTTTTACCCTCATAATTACGAAGTTGAAAACTAGTGTCCGATAACTTTTACTAGAATGCAAGAAAAATACAGAAATGTGATACGTACATCCACTGAATGTTGTTCTTGGATTTTTTCTTAATGAGATGAATGCCTTCCAGAACATTGGTAATATCATAAATCCTCCTTTTTTGTACCTTAAGTACCTCTGCTGCTTTGTTCAAATCTACCACACCATCAGGAGACTGGCTTAATAATTGAATAAACTTCTTCGTGAGAAGGCCAAGTGATGTATCATACCGTGTCTTTTCTGAAGGAGATTTGGGAGCTGGAAATAAAAAGCATTTGATGCCAATTCAGAAATCTAGTATACCATTTTGTTACAAAAAATTCTAAGGTACCACGTGAGTTGTATTAAACAACATTCTAAATAGCTTTACTTCAGCACTTTGCAGGTAGTCACCGATTTATGACCATAATTGAACCCAAAATTTCTGTTGCTAAGCAAGATAGCTGTTAAGTGAATTTTGCTCCATTTCCCAATCTTTCTTGCCACAGTTGTTAAGTAAATCACCACAGTTGTTAAATTAGTAATATGGCTGTTAAGTGAATACAGCTTCCCCATTGACTTCGCTTGTCAAAAGGTTGTAAAAGATGATCACATGACTCCATGGCACTGCAACCATCATAAATATGAACCAGTGACCAATCATCCAAATTTTCATCATGTGACCATGGGGATGCTGCAACAGTTGTTCAATGTGACAAACGGTTGTACTTTTTTCAGTATCATTGTAATTTTGAATGGTCACTAAAGGAATGGTTTTAAGTTAAGGATTACCTTAATTCTTTTGGTTAATTTTCATGGCTAAAACCTCAGGGTCTGTTAGGACTTTGATCCTGCTCTGCAAGCATAAACTACTTTTCATTCACAAGGTTTAATTTACCCAGGAAGAACATGTAAGAGACTACATGCATTTCATACAGCTATGCACAAGTTTTCTCACTTTTTGGACTCTCTGGACTTCTTGTTGCAGCTCTGCCTTTTCCCTTTGGAGTTCTCAATCCCTCAGGTAAAAATTGCTGTCCAGGTTCTTCTAGTTCCAATCTTCGTTTTGCCTGCCAAAGAAGTAGAATTCAACAGCATCAGAGCAAATCCAAACTCAGTTTTGCATCGTTTACAAATTAAGCTAGACAGTAACTGACTCAAATAATTCACAAGACTTTATTTTGTTATACAATATTTGTAGAATATATATTATTTTCAGTGGTCCTTCTGTGGTATAGAAAATGTTTGCAGCTGATAGCATCTATTAGGCAAGAATATCCCACTTGCAGAGGATTCAGAGCACAACATCCAGACGCTCAAGGCAGCATGAGCACTAGGGATTATGGAAGTTGTAGTCTAAATCAATTGTGATAAATCTACCTACCTCCCTACCTATGGAGGAGCAGTAATTTACATAGGTAAAGGTTGGAAAATGCTAAATTAAAGTGTGCAACAGATAGCTTGAAACCGTGTAAAACCTTTCTCCCATAGAATTACCATTAACTTTATAAACTTACATGTATTTTTCATACTAGCCAAGAGGAAAAATCTCATTGCTTATTCTTTTGGGTATTGAATAGGATATCATAATTTTAAAATGCCTTCTAATCTGAATGTGTTATTTAGAAGCCTGTTCCTTGTTTCGTATCTGGACTTTTAACCAAGGTGTATAAATACAAAAACTCTATAATAGTATTGCTACCACACTTTCAAACAGGGTTACATAATAAAAACTTGAATATAGTAATATGTTTTTTTATAAATGCTCAAGTTGCTTGTGCTGAATTCTGTGTTCACTTTTTGTTTCCAGATATCCCCATATGGCTTTCTCTGTTGTAAGATAGTTGGCTTTAATGTGACAGTTACAGATAAAGTTCTGTGGGCACTGCATATAACCACCAATACTAGCGTTAATTCCAAATCTTTAAAAAATGGTTTCTTTTTCATTACTATATCTAAATTCAAAAAGAATATCTATGTATATCATAAATATAATGGCAGTCTTTTTGCAATCATTGCCCAATACAACATCCAGATTTACAAGTATAATTATAAAATTATAAACTCCAAGTGAGCACAGAAAAAAAGTTTTCCTAAAATGACTGTAGGTAAAGATATATATTGTTATTCACTTATTCAATTATATGGCTGCACATATCAAATACACGACTCTGGGCAGATAAAAATTAATAAAAACATGTTAAGAAACAATATACTAAGAAAAAAAATAATAAAATAAAAAAAAGGAATATTAGAAGTTAAAATATTTATGTGATCTTAGGAACCCCAAATTATGTATAAACCAATCAGATAAAATACCATATCTATAAAATGCTTTTGAAAAAATATTGTACCCCATAAAATGCCTCCAAAAGTACACATTTTAATACATCTGTGTTTTAACATATCATATTAATATTTAAAGTGCTAGAATATTTAGGCCTAAATTTTATCAAAACAGTATCAAATTATTTATTAAGATAACAAGTCAGTGCCACAATGAAAAAGCTTTCATCACAATGCTGATCAACGTCCATGAGATCTGTAATATAATAAAAATCCTAAAATATTTATCTAGATAAGGTTAAAAGATCTCCAAATTCAGCATGCTCTTAGGTAGAATGTTGGTACTTCCCAAGTAATTGTTCAAGTACATATTTTACATGATTACCAATGTGGAGAATTTGAATTTTTTTGCATCAAAGGGGCAAGCAAAGCTCTATTTGTAACGAAAATACAATTGGCAGCACAAAAGAACTTTTATGTCCCAAAGCCACATGGACAGGGTCTTTCCTGTCCTCAGAAGGGATCCTCAGAAGGATCTTCTAAAATATTCCTTCAGGGATGGCTAATGGGAAATCATCAAAATGAATACTTTTCTACCCTGTTTCCCTGGATAATAAGCCCAATCGGGCTTTTATACAATACAATATCAGAGTTGGAAGGGACCTTGGAGGTCTTCTAGTCCAACCACCTCCTAGCCAGGAAGCCCTATACCGTTTCAGCATGTGCATGTGCTAAAATAAGCCCTCCTCCCCAAATAAGTCCTCCCCGAAAATATTTAAATGCATGTGCAGCCAGTCTTTGCCATTTCCTGGGAGAACATGCCCACACACCCCACATATACCTGCCATCCATGTGGAGCAATCTCGTGGAGGCTGCTCCCACAAACTCTAGCTACCATGTCCCTTCTCTTAGTGGCAGCTGCAAAAAGAGTGGCAGGCCCAGCAATGCTAGTAATGGCAAGAGTGTCCCAGAAACAGAGACAGAATGTCTGGCCCTATCTGGATCAGCTGATCCATGGGCCAAGCTTAAGGGGCTTCCTGCACCTCAATAATAATAAGACCTCACCAAAAATAAGGCCAAGCACTTATTTCGGGCCAAAAGAAAATAAGAACCTGTCTTATTTTCACAAAACACGTTATACTTTGAGAAAGTATGAGATACTGGGTTGCTTGCAGGATAAACACAAAATAAGACTTGCAAAACTTCTGCTTTGAACTTTTTGCCTGTTCATATTGGTTAATTACCGTACTTTTCGGAGTATAAGACGCACCAGAGTATAAGACGCATCCAGGTTTTGAAAAGGTTTTTTTTTTAAAGTAGGTAGGTAGATAGAGGGATAGAAAGAGAGAAATACAGTAGGTAGGTAGGGAGAGAGTGTAGATAGGTAGAGGGATAGAGAGAGAAATAGAGAGAGAGAGAGAGAGAGAAATACAGTAGATAGGGAAGGAGAGAGAGAGTAGGTAGGTATATAGAGGGGGAGATAGAGAAATACAGTAGGTAGGTAGGAAGAGAGAGTGTAGATAGATAGGTAGGTAGGTAGAGGGATAGAGAGAGAGAAATAAGAGACAGAGGGAAAATACAGTAGATAGGTAGGGAGAGAGAGTAGGTAGGTATGTAGATGTTTCCAGGTGTATTTACCCATGTGCTGGAGAAGGAAATCACTGACCACTTTTGGAACAAATCTTTGTTTC
>JAPKID020005459.1:0-11114 GCA_026931265.2 Tropidonophis doriae | reverse complement strand
AATCCCCCAGCCAGCATAACATAGCTGGCTGGGGAATTCTGGGAGTTGAAGTCCACGGGACTTAAAGTCGCCAAGGCTGAGAAACACTGCACTAGATGATCATTAAAGGGCAACAAAGATATAGAATTTTCAGTATCTGATAATTGTCTGGATTTTTGTAGCTCAGTTAGTAGCCACAGTTCATATGATTCAATGAATTATACTAAGATATTCCTATGTCAGGTATGTCAGTGGTTTTTTTTTGAACCAAGTTTAATTCTAGAGATATTTTTTAACTGTTCTTGTTATAATCAAGATTCCATCAAAAATTCTCCCACTTCTTTGGCATCTGTCAGAGATTATTTTCCTAAGGGTAATTGAAGTGATGGCAGAAATTACTTTCATTACAATTATGACGATAGATCTAAGGATCTCCAGAAATAAATCTGCCATGTATTAATAATTATTTCCAAATGGAAAGAATTATTAATACATTTCCAATACATTAATACTTTCCACACCCTTTGCTTCTGAACAACATTCCCCCCACCCCTCCAATAATAGCTGAAGCTGGTTCAAGACAAAAAAATAACCCCTTGAAATCTATAGTAAAGTTTCTTTCAAGATCAATCCAACTGATAAAAAATAATCTTGAATGTTTTCAGGGCCCAAGATAAAAATCAGAAAGAAAGAAATAAAAACCAAGAAGAGGCAGTTGAGTAAGCTCTGTGTTGTTTGTTCTGTAGACCAGGGGTTTCCAACCTTTGCAACTTTAAGTCTGAAGCTTTGCTGGCTGGAGAATTCTGGGAGCTAAAGTCCTTCAGACTTAAAGTTGCAAAGGTTGAAGACTCCTGCTATAGACAGAATGAACTAGATAGTTGTGGATAATCAATGTTAATGGTACTCCTAGCATGTAGAGATAAAAAACAATGTGCCACCTCCAGAAATTCTGTTAAAACAGGAAAGCGATTACTCCTCACTGAAGTTTGGATTGGTGAGGAATAACAACAACAACAACAACAACAACAAGAACAACAATAATAATAAAAAAGCGGCCTTTCCCCATGGTTGAGTTGACATGTTCTCCATCTGCCCTCAAGTTGACAGAAAAAGTATTCTGCCATGAAATCTGCTCTCCTCATGGCTGATCCTTATCCTGCCTTTGCTGCCTGTGTTTTAATTCACCTGAATTCCTTCCAATACAGTGGCAGATGATAAATTAAGACTGAGTTTACTCACCATGAGGCTATCCCTCGGTGCTTTGAGAATAAAGGGGAGAAATACAGTTTTAACACTGATGCATCTGGGGATGACTTAAGCTTGTTTCTCATGAGCTTAGAATGAAGGGAAGGCAGCATCATGGGAACATGGCGGAAAAAAAAGAGATGAGTAAAGGTAAGAAAAGGCCCTTGGTTTTTTCGATAGGGTAAATTTGTGCCCCATTCCGTGATATTTTATGAGGCAATTTGTAGATGCAAATTATTATATAAAGCAATGCATTTTCTATAACATTTTTTTCAAGAAGATAGTTCTGCTCAGTGAAGGCCCCCACCTCTGCTCTCTTTTAGAGAAGAAAGCAACCTCTTTTCAATTCCTTTCATGTTGTGGGATTGTTCCCTAAAAAAACCCTAACACTGCCAGCTGCATTGCATGCCCTGGGTGATTTATGAATCCCTTTGTTCTGGCTAACCGATACACTAGAAGCTTTTAACTTGCCCTGTAGCCATGTTCCTCCTTCGCTGTAGGCAGAGGGCAGAGATACTCTCTTTTCATAGGAAGTAGACTTGCCTTTACATTAAGGAAACCATCCAGTTCCCCTGAGGCTCAAAAGGATGTGTGCCTGTGCTGCTTTTTCAAAAGGCTGAGTGAAAAGATTAGCAGAATGACATTGACTCATGCCTGCTGCAGCTCAGTGTCATCCTTGGGAAAAGAAAAATACAAGAAAACAATCTATTTCTTCGATTCCACGTGCTTGTGCGGAGAGTGTGCATGCTTAGCAACTGCACAGAGCCTTTCTTCAGATACTCATAAGATACTCATAAGATACTCATAAGAAAGATGGTAAAATATTTCCTAGGAAAATGTTCATCAGTGCGTTGAAGAGTTCGTTAGCAATAGATTAAGAAATAGTTATTTCTTTGGATGTTCTACATCTAAACTATAGAAAAGGATAATTTCTGAATGGGATATATACAGTAAATACAGGCAGTGCAGGGTAAAGTGCCTTGTTTAGTGATGCTTAGAAATTGCAACAGTGATGGAAAAGAAACTTAATTGACCAATCCTTGCATTTGTGACCTTTGCAAGTCTGTAAAGGGAAGAAAAGCTGAAATAAACTCATAAGCACTATTCTGGTTTGACTTAGTCACTGCTCTGTTTATTGACCAATTTGCCAGTCCCAATTGTGGTTGCTAAATGAGGACTACCTGTATGTGGAAGCAGACTTACTAGTCACTCAGAAAATAGAGAATTATTTTTTTCCCATTTTCCTTTGTTAACCTTGCTATTATTAATGATAAAAAAACCCTTTTAAATGGTGGTGGATATACAGGCATATAGCCCTCTATATCCTTCCCTCTCACCTCACATTCTGAATTAACATATTTTGACTTCTCTTCTGCAGAACTGCCTTTTCTAATTGGATACTATCAGTAAGGTTGATTAAGCTTTGGGGAAGCTTTACTAACAGTAAAAAAATATTTAAAGATATTTCACTTTACATCAGATCACACAGTTGATAGAGGGAAGTTCAGAGCAGTGAGGCATTTATAGAGATACAAGTTGATTAGCAACATTGCTTAATTGCTATCTATTTTTTCATCTCTCCTGAAATGCCATCTGGGTTTAATTTTTGCATGAGACCTTATACAGCTAATGTCACCTGAGGCTAAGCCGCTTGCTGTTTCTGAAAGGGAAATAAAGTATGGTAGTCAAACTGTGTATAATTTGTACTTAGGTCCTATACACTTTCACTGGAAGTTAATTCAGTTTAGATTGGTCAGCTTTTTTCCACGTCAGGGTTTTGTGTGCACTAGGGTAGCTTATAAAAATATAAATAACTGCCTTTATCCCTTATGTATGCAAAACTGTCTTACAAGAAAGCGTATAATTTCCCCTTTATACAAATGGAAGAAAAGCTACTTTAGTCTGTGGCTAAACTAGGATTTTATCCAGCTTCCAGCTGAACTATTTATTGTATATCAAGCCATATTTTTCATAGAGAGCAGCTGCATCTTGAGGTTTTATTTGCAAGGGAGAATACTTGTGGCCCTTTGCTGCATATTATCCGTTGCATATTACCAGCTGTATAAATGGACAAATACCTTGTAGTATCGGCCTTCCAGCACACCGAGTAAATACCAGTGAGATTATTGGAACCCATAATACTTCCTGGCTTCGCCCAAGTTTTAGAGCAGAGTATGGCCTACTTAGGAAGAAGGAGGGTAGCACCTCTTGCTGGTTGCTCCTATAAGAAAGTATGAAACTTGCAAAAAAGAGATACATCTGTCGAAAGATATATTTCTGATACATAGGAACAAATACCAAATATATTTTTTGAATTATTAGAGCAGCTTTTTAGGCATCTGTCTGCATCTGTGTCTCAAATATACAAAAGCAAGCAAGCTGGCAGTGCATGCAGACATACTGTAGAGCAGGAGTCTCCAACCTTTACAACTAACTTTAAGTTTGAAGGCAAAGAATTCTCCAGCAAAGCTGGCTGGAGAATTCTGGGAGCTGACGTCCTTCAGACTTAAAGTTGCAAAGGTTGGAAACCCCTGCTCTAGATGAAGATAGCCAAGAGCACTTAAAAAGCCAATGGAAAGGTTTGTTAAAACTGCTTAAATATAAGGAAAAAAGATGCTAGGGGTGTCCCCCTTCATACTGAAACACCCTCCTTTTGAAAGATTTCCACCACCCTACTAGGAACCATCCCATTGACAACAGATAAAGGGGTGGCAGATTATTTACTGATCCATAGGTACATTGTTGGTGGTTATGCCCCCTGTGGCAGTCATTTTGTGATTGGGAAGACTGCAGAAGCTGTGTTTTTTTTCCTTTTTGAGAGGGCCTACAGGTTTTTAAAATTGAAAATGTGCCACCAGTTCTAAGATTGTTGGAAACCAGCCAACCAGTTAATTATTTTTAGCCATCGTAGTAAGATGACAAATGATAATACATCTACTGCGGATTTTTCTAACTTTGGAGGCTTCCTGCCTAGCTCTGCTGAAATAACCTCATGGGAAGTGTTCTCTTATATTGACCTTGTTCCAAAAATGTGCATATTTGGGTCAGGAGCATTGAAAATGTGTCAATTGATCCAATCAACTAACCACAAGGGAGTTAAAAGTAACCCTAAAATAGATTTGCTATTGCCCAGGATTAAATTCCTTCGAGTCAGCTGTGATGGGAGAATGTCGAATCAAGTTAGTCATATTTTGTATACATAGTCTTCCAAGAAAAATTGATGTAGAAAAGTAATAGTTGAAAAAACAAGCATCTCCATTACAGAACTCGCTGCCAAGGCCTGGCACTATGTAACAATCTCTCAAGCACTGCTTGAATGCAATATCCACTCTGCATCTACTGCTCCCTACCTGCTCAGTAGGAAAGGGTCTAGTGATGTCATGAAACCTTGCTAATATTCTCCTTCTCCAATAAATCTTGGGGTGCCAGGTACTTCCTCAATAAAACATGGGGGTTCTGTTTGCCCAAAATTATGGGTTTTGACCCAGTTTGATTCTGGGTTGTCAAAATTGCTGTCAGGAATATGTACTTGACTGGTTAGGTATGTTAAAAGAACCTGTATCTTCCCTCTGAATTTAATTGAAAGTAGGGAAAGCAGGTAAAAAGATTTCAGGAAAAGTGATGGTTCAGTGGAAGATAGAACTTTGTAAGCGATGAATGGATCAAGGAGCTGTGTGGTAAAGTGAAACAGGTGGCTTTCTTGCTGGTTCTGAGGAAGTTAACTTTCTGTCTCTACCAGTGGGGGAAATAGGGGAGCTGCCCAGCTAAGCTCAAACCCACTTCACCCCACAGTTCCTCAATCAAGCTATTCAGCAGCTGCAGGGAATTGCTAGCAGCTGTCAGGTAGCTCTGCTCTCTTCCCCTGCTCCCTCTTCCAGCTTAAGGCAAAGAATTGGGGCTGTCAGCATAGGTAATGAAAATGCAATACATTCTAAATGTATCCTGAAAGTATTGGTGGTTGCTATTGGTTTAAGTGGAAAACATTACTACCATGGCCAATCACAACCTAAGGATATATTCCGCATGGCTGAAGGTGAGATAAAGGCAGTCTTTTGGGGATGTGGCAAAGTAAAGATGTCATGAGGGGACACCTGCAAATGGCAAAAATATCAGGCTTAATTTCAATTTTGATTCCCCATCATTGTCTATGTTGTGGTTACTGACATTCATATTGGCGTATTTTATAATTAATATCCAGTAATTAAATGACCCTGAGTTCTAAGAAACACAGTTTTATGCACGCATGCACATTTCTCCAAGTTTTTTTTTAAATGAAACGTGTTGCAGAACATTTGGTAATGGAGTGATGAAACTGATGAACAGATTTAGTAAGCTTGGAAACCTTGACTAGAATGGTATGAAAGGAGTGAGAAAGCAGCCAGGAGAGGGTATCTAGCAGAAAGCCATCCAATGTGAATGTCACCTTTCTTCATGACATCTCAAGAGACCAATGAGGTTAATTGCTGGCCTTGAATCATGTTCTCTTTCACAATTAGAACTAACATTCTCTTGGGTGAAAGGAATGTTGGTGCTACAATTCTCTCTGCTGAGACTCATCCGGAAGCTCTGCATTGTTGTTCAGCAATGACATTTCAAAGGCAGGTATCTGCCATCTGTTACTGATCTGATCCCTCTTTGTTAGGGCTGCAGCACAACAAGGTGTATCTCTCTCTCTCTCCAGCATTCATGCTTTTTTCAGAAAATGTATTTTCTCTAGGAAGGTAGGTGATATCATCAAGGTACAGAGATGTATTACATAGCAATTTGATGCATTAAGACTGCCTTTTCTATTTATGTGTCACTTGCATTTGCCATAATAGTGCATGCACATAAGCAGAATTGGTGTTATCATAAGCAATATGTCATTTGGGGCACTTTCTTAAATTAGTACCCTTCTCATATGTTAGAACAGTTTTTAGAATTTCAATGCAAAATGATCAAAGGCCACGTCAACTTGGAATTGCTAACATGTGATTGAATATATCTGAAAGTCATCAGATTGGAAAGAGTGCAGAATCTTATAACATGTGCCCAGACTGGAATGTGCGTGCATGTGCATGCATGTGTGCGCACCGGAATACTGGAAACCTGAAGACCAGCTGGCCAGCGTACACATGCCTGTTTTGGGGGCATTTTTTGCTGTTTTCCGGCACTCTGGCACCCACAAAGACCAGCTGGCGATGGCATGTGTGTCCATAGAGAGGGCTCTGTGTGCCACCACTAGCACACGTGCCATGGGTTGCACTAGAAGACCTCCACGGTACCTTCCAACTCTGTTGTCCTGTCCTGTTTTGCTCTATAGATTAGTGATGGGAAACTATGACCTTGCAGACGTTTCTGAACTCTAGCCACTACTACTACTAGCACTGAATACTTTGACTGCAGCTGCTGAGAGTTGTAAGATAATAGGATCTGGAAACCACAAATTCCTAGTTTCTGAATTAGATATATCTAGTTTTTATATATCTGGGAAACTATTTCAAAGTGGTTTGAATTCCATATTCTAGATATTAGAAAATTTCTATCAACACTCCTGTATGCCATCCAATAACTAACTTCCAATATTTTGTGCAAGGTTATCTTGCTTGCCCAAATAATTTCTTATGTTCCTCATTAGAGTATAAGTGTAAGAAGTTATGTATTGGTGGTAGATGGAAATTTCTCCCTTTCCAATAAATACTGTTTATATTTATGAAAGGTGATTATGAAATGAATTTTTGGAAATACTTGGAAAGCTCTCAGATAAAAGCTAGTCTGCAGAATTGTTTTTTTAACCCACCCGATTTCAAATTAATTCCTAGACTGCCAGTGTTGGTATGAGCTGCTTTCTGACAAGAGCCTGGGGAGGAGGTTACGTTAGGTGATATAAACAGCACATTATGCAGGTAGCTGTCTCCCAAAGGTCTTTGTCTCCCAATCAAGATGATTGTTTCTTTCTCATTTCCCTCAAGGGGTTTTTCTTTCTTTTCTTAGAAGAGGAGGCCAAGATGATTGTTGAAAGGTATTACTGTTATAGCTTTACACATCTAGAATTGAACAAAATAGTTCAGTTACAAATCAAGCAAAATTTGTTCCAATAGTTTCAGTTCTTCTATAAAAGCAGATGGTATGCAGATACTTTAATGTTTTCCTGCATGCTGCTCTGGAGAGTTCAAGCATTGGTTAAATACAGCCAATCTGCCCAGGACTGAATTGAAACTTTAAGACATGCCTCTGGTGCTGACTAGTCTTCAGATTTTTTTAATTCAGTCAGCCTAGTGAACGTGCTTCGAGTTTCTCTTCATTCCTTGATTGCTTGGACTCTCTGTTTCTTTAAATAGGATTTTTTCCTCTCTTCTTGGAGCATTGTGAGCAGGTTTGGTGAGTTACCTTCACTTTAATTCCCTAGTATCTCACCAATTTCAATCTCTCTGGTGTCCTGGGCTCGCTCGGGCACCGTCAGACTGCAGGCAGCTGTTGGGGAAGGTGCGTGTGTCGGAGTGCCGGCGCCAGTGTGATCGCAGCAATACCACTGCGACTTTTCTCTCCGCTGGGATGCGTTGCTTCCAACCATGCTTCTGAGAGAGCCGGTGGTTTGCGTGGAGCCTCAGAGCTCTCAAGTGAGTATAGGAGACCATTTTGATGAGGCTGCTGTTCTAGACAAACCTGCATTTTCTGGCTTGTTCAAGCAACAACATCAAGGGGTGACACATGAGATCCTTATGGACAATGTCGCGACCAAGGTGCACATAAACACCAGGGGGGCACACGATCCACGTCCCTGATGGCAGAGGCTGAGCACCTGAGAAAGTGGGCAGAAAAGCACCTGTACACAATCCAAGCAGAGCACATCTCTGGGATAAACAACATCCAAGCAGACAGCCTGAGCAGGGCCACAGTCGAAAGGGCCACTTCGGAAAGGTGCCTGCATCCGGACCTGTTTCACCAGCTATTTCAGAAGTTCAGCCCACCACTAGTCAACCTGTTCGCATCCCCGGAGAACATGCACCTTCCCAGGTTCTTCGTAAGGTTCCACACTCCGCAAGCCTAGAATGTTAACACTCTTCACTGTCTGTGGCCGTTAGGACTGCTGTATGCGTTCCCACCATTGCTTCTTCTGGTGTTATGTTCATATTGTGACTTTGGTAGATGTCAAGGTGATTGACTTCAAGGTCTCCTTCTAACATCTTTTAAGATGAAGTTTCAAAATGACTTCAACTTGAAGGAGTTTATTTCTAAAATTATTTCTAGAACATATTCTAGAAAGTGGCTTAGTTGTTTTTTCTCTTTTCTACTTATTGTCTGAGTTATTTTGTTCTAGAGCAGTTATGGCAAACCTTTTCAGCACCAAGTGCCCATACCAGAACGTATGTGTATGCACCAGAGCACTGGAACACCGGAGCACTGGAAACCTGACCAGCTGGCCGGCATGCACATGCCTGTTTTTGGCCAGTTTTGGCTGGTTTTTGGGCTGTTTTCAGACTGTTTTCAGGCTGTTTTCTCAGCCATTTCCAAGCCGTTTTTGGGGTCATTTCAGTCCTTTTCAGCACTTCCAGCACTCTGGCATCCACAAAGACCAGCTGTCTGGCATGCATTTGTGTGCCGGAAACCAGAAGAGCAGCTGGCGGCTGTGTGTGTGCCCACAGAGAGAACTGTGTGGCACACATGCCATAAGTTTGCCATCACGATTCTAGGGTTTAACGTTACATATTAACTAACTTCACCTGCAGAAGAATACCAGGCTATCTGGCAGTCAGAACCTGATAATTTAAACCAAGTTCTTATTGGTACCTAATCTAAGTATTTTCCCTACATTACTACTGGGTCTTTGATTTCTATTTTATGGATTATTATTTGTGCCTCTGAAAAAAAGAGAAAGAGGTATCTCAATTTGAACAGATGCTTGCAGCATGGTTAGCATTGATTTAGAATGCATAGCTTATCTTTAGAAGTCAGAAACACTTAATTAGATCAAGTGAAGCTGCTTCATAATAGCTGGCTTCACAATTTACACTAATTAGTAAACCATAGTTGAGTGATTTCACATTTGTGTGCTAAGCCATAAACCGTAGTTTGCATGCCATTATTAGGTGAATTCATAGAGCATATTAGAAAAAAAAATAAAGCAGTGTAGGTAGGGAAAGAAGAAATGTTAAAAGAATCTACTAAAGATTGACATCATTCTACTAGGAAAAAATGTTAATCTCTGTCTTGGGCAAAGATTGCTATGGTTACATGGTACAACTGGTAGCAGAACAAAATTCACATAACTGATTAAGATCAATTGGGGAAACTTAAGAATCAACTAAAAATATTGGGGGTTAAAATTTTAACTATTAAAATTAGATAACCAAAAAAGACCAAATCAAGCATGACTTCTGGACTTCTTTCCAAGTTCTTAATAGCAACTAATTCTAGGTCAGTGACTGGGAGGAGTTTGAAATGAATAGTCAACAATTTTCTGGCATATTGCCTAGTAGAGGACTTTTTCAAGATTTTTTCCTATATTTAATCTATATTTTATTGACTTCTCCCCTCTGCAATAAATCTCATCCTGTTCAGTTCAGTTTAAATATTCATTATGGTAACTGACTGGCAGGTGGAGAGATCAGCCTTTTCACATAATTTCTCCTCAACACTATTTGGTGGGAAAGATTAAAAATGACCAATTAGTTAATTTTTAGCCAGGAGTAAAATTGGGATCATTGCACTGGGAACGAACATCAATATCAATGCAAGCTTTTATAGTTTAATCTATATAAATAAAAATGTAACTATGAGTTTGTTCAAAACAGGTAATCTCTGAAAGTACTGCACCGATCATTTCCAAATTTTCACATAACGTTCCTTACAAATAGGGCACCAATGATATATATATAGATTGTGTAGATGTCACACCTGTGCTAGGTACAATCAACAGAAATGTAAAAAATTGTTAAGGTAGGTAGATGGATACAGAGGGAGCAGTGAGCCACAAGTATTATGTCATTCTTTATGACATAAAATACTCTGTCCATAAGATTCAAGGAGAAATACGGTAGGTAGGTAGGTAGAGGGAGAGAGAAAGGATAGAGAGAGAGAGAAATACAGTAGGTAGGGAGAGGGAGAGAGGGAGTAGATAAGTAGGTTGGGGGTTATAAGGTGGTTGTATGTACGTGTTTGTGTGTGCAGGTGTAGATTTACACACAAATTGGTTGGCCATTTAACCAGACTAGGCCACAGCAATGTGTGGCCGGGAACGGCTAGTGTTAAATAAAGCTTTGGTAAGAGACCAGCTCTGTTATATTCTCCCTCCAGAAAATGGTTAGCAACCATGGCTTTTGCCTGTCATTAGTTATTAGCTGCTTCTCATTTTCAACAATTTCTGTTCCATCTAGGAAAAGAAAACAGTATTATTAGACGTACCATATTTAGGCTATAAACATCAGATTATTACTGTATAGCAGCAAAGAGAAAACTCTTTGCTTCTATCTAGTGGTCATCTAGTGGTAGTTTTGCAGACAAATTGTCTAAATACTAGTAACTTTACAGCAATTACTGGTTTTACTTGTGATTTTCTTGTACCATATTCCTTTTTACTATTGGATTGTGAGGCTGACAGCAGGTGAAGTTTTATTTTTCATTGTTTTTTACGAATCCTAGTGGAAGATCCACTCTTTTTTTAATGAATAAATAAATGAGGTATTTAGTTATAATCCAAGTCATATCACTTTTAAAATTGGTCTTATGCTAAGCCAATAATATAGATGGTTCGAAGTTTTGTACAGGTAGTTTATTTATTTATTTATTTATTTAATTGGACTTCTATACCGCCCCCTCTCCCCAAGGGGACTTGGGGCGGTGTACAGGTAAGATTAAAACTATAAGAAAAACACAATACTATATACAGAATAAAACAGAATTAAATAACC
>JAPKID020005458.1:0-11115 GCA_026931265.2 Tropidonophis doriae | reverse complement strand
TTAGCCCAAGGGATAAACTGATTTAATCTAGTTTTAATTGTTCATATTGTTACTTTATATTCTATTTTTGTATTCTGATTTTAATATTCCCTTGTGCGCCGCCCTGAGTCCCTTGTGGAGATGGGAGCAGGATACAAATAAAATAAATCTCAAATCTCAAATCTCAAATGTTATGAAGGTACTATACTACATGTTATCAAAGTACTTTAAATATAACAGCAGCCTAGTTGTTATTTTCTGCTCAAAGTAATTTCAATTGTTCAGTGTCAGGTATCAGTCATGGGGTTTTATGGGACTGCTATTTATGTTGAGTATCTCTTGTAATCCTCTATGTTTTCCTATCCTCTTTTATTCTTTTTTTAAAATCCCATCTTGATTATTTTTATAAATAACTCAAGCTGTCGATGTGCCTAATATTCCTTCCTCCTCCAATTTTCCTGATGATAACAATCCTGCATTATTATTACTATTAGTCTTCTTATTGTTCCTATCACTCAGGGATGAAATCCAGCAGGTTCTGACAGGTTCTGGAGAACCGGTAGCGGAAATTTTGAGAAGTTCGGAGAACCAGCAAATACTTCCTTTGGCTGGCCCCAGAGTAGGGTGAGAATAGAGATTTTTCAGTATCCTTCCCCTGCCATGCCCACCAAGCCACGCCCACAAAACCAGTAGTGAAAAAAATTGAATTTCACCACTGCTATCACCCATCTTCTCCTACTTATGACTGCAGGACCGTAACTTGTTGCTTGTATCCTTACAATTTATATTGATATTGATTGTTTCCTGATTGTTTATTTGTATCCTATGACTATCATTAAATGTTGTACTTTATGATTCTTGACTAACGTATCTTATCTTTTTATGTACACTGAGAGCATATCACCAAAGAAAAATTCTTTGTGTGTCCAAACACCCTTGGCCAATAAAGAATTCTATTCTATTCTATTCTATTCTATTCTATTCTATTCTATTCTAGGCTAGGCTAGGCTAGGCTAGGCTAGGCTAGGCTAGGCTACGCTACGCTACGCTACGCTACGCTACGCTATACTATACTGTGAGGTGGGCTGTATTAACAGAGAGTGATTGGCCCAAAGTCATTCAGCAGGCTTTCATGCCTAAAATGGAACTAGACCTCTCCTGGTTTCTAGCCTGGTGCCTTAAAAGACAATATGTAATATGTACAGGTACTTGGCACTTGGTCTATTTATCCATCAGCAGGAAAACTGTCCAAAAACAGCACAAAATAAGTCCAATTGTGTATTGACAGAAAAGCCAACAAAGATTGAGTTTGAAAAAGTATCCAGTCTGGTTTAGGACTTCAAAGGCAATCTTGTTTGAGAAAAATCCCTCCCAGCAGTGGTGAGCAGCTCAGAAAGCTTCCAATTCCATCATTTTAACCTGGTTCCCTGGTTATGTTTCCCTCTAGTTAGAAAAAGGCATGCACATTCCTGCTGTCCGTTCCAAGTGTACACGTGCATACAAATGCATAAAAACACGACACGAGGGGAAAGCAATATAGATCCTGGTTCATCATGTTGCTTCATTACATTGAAGAGAAAAAAACACTGTGGCCATTGCTAGTAAACAGGATGCGAAGAATTCAAAAAGTGATGCTGTGCCTAGTTTGGTATTACCTATCTGTCTCAATGCATCTCTATGGGAGGACAATTAAGCAATGGCTCAGATTGTTGCTGACTGATCTATTCTTAAGGCCCTGCTGTTACATGACTCCAAGTACAATTGGTGATACAGGTTGCGAAAGAATCCCAGATGGCGTGCTGTTCAGGATCCTTTATGATCCCACTAGCAAAATGGATGACATTGGAATAGATTATGATCCTTTAAAATCTATTAATGCAGGGAGCCTTTGCTCTGGAAGAGTTCTGTCTCTACAGCTTATTTGGGAATTTTCTCATTCCGTTAGTGATGAACGAGGCATAGCTTTATTACATATCAGTGCTTAGACTCTGTACTATATTATATTGTCCACCGAGTTATCTCTTACATGATTATATATTGAATTATATATAACAAATTATATATAACAAATAACTACATCTCTACAAAAATAGAGCACAACAACGATGTGAACTATCTTGAATGCATTTGGGTCAATATTAAAGGTAGGGGGGGAAATGACATCGCCATAGGTCTATACTACAGACCACCCAACCAAGCAGAGGAAGTAGATGAACTTTTTGCTAGTCAGCTAACCAAGGTATGTAGGAAGCACGCCACAATAGTAGTGGGGGATTTTAACAACCCTGACATCAACTGGGAAACAAACTCTGCACCAAGTGGAAGATTTATCTGAAAATAATTGCAGGTTGCTTTTCTCGCACAGTGAATTATGTGTTCATTCCATCTTCTGCTCCCAGCTATAGTTGGTTATGTTAAACTTGATCTGGTTTTTCCATTGTTGTCATTGCCTTTCCTGCTGTACTTCAGAACTTTCCCTACAAAGTTTGGTAGCTATGATTAAGTAAGAGTCTAGCTCCAATTATTGTGTTGATAGTAGTGGAGAAATGTCAATAGCAGCAGAAAATGTGTCAAACAAGACTCTCTAAGCTGATATATAAGTACAATAGAGTGCACCTTATTTACTTCATTGTGAGGAATAATTCACCAATATGATTCAAGGACCACCGTATCAGTTACAATTCTCTTTATGAACAGCATATTCATCTCATAGGCTATCATTTTTTTCAAAGCAGAAATTCAATTCTAGAATACAATGTTGTTTGGGTTGTTTTGCTTGGCCACACATAATATGAAGTGACTTTCAATAATAAAGCTAGGATTAGAACAGGTTGCAAAACTTTGAAGTGGCCAAAGCCTCTCTATCAGTCTAGATAATTTTAAAAGGCTCATTCTGCACATTGTATTCATAGGACGCTTAACTTGGTTACTGAATCAACACATTTTCTGGATTGATAAATTTTAGTGTACCATCAATTAAGCCTGGACTGGCTTTGTACAACACAGCAAACCCTAAAAAATGCTACTCAGCCTTAATACTAACTAAACTTAGAAGATTTATACAAATGCTTCCATTAGACTTGATTAAAGGTGTTCTGTGCCTAAGCCAGTGAGAACCAAAAAAGGAAATGGGGAACTGGCAGTTTTGGTTTCAGCTGTGTTTGCACAGCTCTACCTTTAAATGAGAAGAGGAACTAATCTACAAACTTGCAAATTGGGTCTATTGTGTCTTAGTGATATTAGGCTGCCACATACATACATACATACATACATAATACTAGCTGATAACCCGGTATTGCCTGGATATTTATAGATGCTGAAGTGTTTGTCTGACAGAGAGCGATTGAGAGGGGCCTTTCATCCCCCTACTCCCATGTTCATCATTCCTGCCCTCTCCCTTCCCCCTCCCATGTGCTCCTCTTTCTCTCCCTGTCTACAATCCTGGCACTTTGCCCCACTGGTCCACTGGAGGGTGAAGCTGCAAAGGAAGCTGCAAAGGAACTGACATCACAAACAATTCTCCCTCTAGGATACTGCATTCACTCTTGTTAACGGCCCAGGCATTCCAATGTTATGCTGGAAAACACACACACAAACACACATATTTGTTTCCAGAGGGTAAGTCATCTGTTTACCAACTTTGGTTGAAATTGCTCAAGGCACTCCAGAGTTATGCTGGAACATACATACATGCATACATAGATGTGTACAGCCATAGATAGATAGATATAAATTATGATTAGTATGTATGTACGTATGTATGTATGCATGCATGCATGTATGTATGTATGTATGTATGTATGTATGTATGTATGTATATATATGTATGTTGCAGCCTAAAATTGATACCCTTTAAATTTGGATATGCATGTCTGTGTGTATTTGGGTGTAAAGTCAGAATATGGAAATGGGCTGAGGAAGGGTTATCCTTGCTAAAACAATACCCTGATAAAACAGAACATTAATCATCATTTGCACCAAGCAGACATAATGGAACACTCAGAAACAGATATATGTCAGTACTAAGTTAAAACACATATTTTTGAACAGAACTAGGACAATCTTCGGCGACTGTTGGGCAATTCAAATTGCTGTGACTCTTTTAGTTGTGGTCCTGAATTCATTGAGTCACAGACTCATTGGGGTTGGAAAGGATTTGGAGGTCTTCTAGTCCCTGCCTCTCTCCTCAGGTTGTCCTGGGCTGGACTGCATTTAGTCCCTGGGTTAATTTCTTGATGATGTATTGTATTATTTGTACTCTGCCTAGTTATAGGTGCCTGAAAGATGACATTACTTTTGTTCCCATTTCAAATTCCATTAGTCCCTGGAAGCATAGCCAATCTTCAGGGATGATGGAAACTATAAGGCACTTACCTTCTTCATTAGAAGGAAAGCACACATCCCTTTAGCAAAGGGATCCATTCAAATGTGGCTCTCTCACCTCTCTTCTGAAACATATAGGGAAGTAAAATCTCCCAATTACACCATTAAGAAGAAATGGGTTGGGGGTGGGAATGGGTTGCGGAAGATAGCTATAATATTATTTGTATCAATTTCAAAGGTTTGCTTAAACTTGTGGATCTCTGGGTTGTAAGGTTTTGTTGCAAAGAAGTTTGATAGGGAAAGGGAAAGCAATCACAAATATTCAAGACATTTATAAGTCTGGGGTTTTGCATATTTTCTAAGAATAGAAACACCGAGCAAATAAAGCAAGAGAGAAGTGTGGAAACTATGGGATTCCAGACGGACGGGGCAGATGGGAGAAAGAAGATAGGACTCAGCATTTGATAGGAAACATTCAGAGAAAGAAAAGGAAGGCTTTCTTTTCAATAGTGGCTGATGCTTCCAGCACTCATCATACTGACTGATGGGTCTCCAGGGTTTGGGGAAGAATTCTTCCTGTGCTTTATAAAAAATTTTGGGATCAGGCCTGAGATTTTCTGTATGCCAAGCAGGCGCTCTACTTTTGAGGATCAATTCAAAGGACTCTACAATCTAGAATGAGACCTCAAAAATGAGGCATCACTCCCCTCCTTGAGAGTTTGTAGAGATTCTTAGTCATCCAGGTCATGGTTGTCCCAAAGGTGCTTTTCAGGAGGCAACTGGACTTCCTTGTTTTTCTTTTGAAGATGTTTTGCTTCTTATTCAAGAAGTTTCTTCCATTCCCCACCATCCTGTCAGAGCTGAAGAAGCTTCTTGGATGAGAAATGAAACGTCTTCAAAAAAAACCCCAAGAAAGTCCAACTGCCTCCTGAAAAAGCACCTTTGGTCCACTCCTTGAGCTTTGTCGACAGTACTACCAGGCTAATTCCCCTCTTTCCAATGAATGAAGCATCATCTTCAGTGGTGAGATCCAATTTTTTTACTACCGGTTCTGTGAGCATTGCTTGGTGGGCATGGCGGGGGAAGGATACTGCAAAATCCCCCTTTCCTCCTGATCAGCTGGGACTCTGGAGGCAGAGAATAGACAGGAGCAGGGACAGTCAGAGGTGGTATTTACCAACTCTCTAAACTACTCAAAATTTCCACTACCGGTTCTCCAGAACTGGTCAGAACCTACTGAATACTACCTCTGATCATTTCCCTTTCCTCAATTTGGTAACTGCATCTCATCTTCTCACCTGTAAATCCCTTGGCAGAGGGGCTTCTGCCCCCACCTGTCTTTTGGTGCAGGAGGATATTCCTTCTTTTTAAATCAATAGGTGGTCAAATGGACTTGAATAGAGAGGAGAAGCTACTGAAATAGACTTCGCTTCTCCTTCTCTTTTAGACCACCATTTCTCTTCAGTGTGTTTGTCCTCCATTTCTTAATTGCGTCCATCTTTCCCTCTTTCTGCTGTCTGGCCTCTAAGCCTCTACTTCCGTGTGCATAACCCCCAGCTATTATGTGTCACTCACTTCCTGTGTCAGAAAAGAGTGAAAAGGAGAGAGGCTTCACGGCTTGCTGTGACTTGTCACACTTTAATTACAATTTTAAATTAACTAGATTGTGCCCACAATAATATCTGAAAATGCCGGACAAGCCGATCGGTTTTAAAGTAACAGCCTGAAATCGTTCTCTAACACTAGTCATGACTACAAGCATAGCAGACAATAAAATACAGAACTATTAAAGCTAATGTGAGTTATCAGAGATACCTGTTGTTTCAGAGACTGAAACAATGAGTTTAATGTGATGTTAACTTGAAATCTTTGAATAAATCTTTTAATGCATGTAATGGCTGACAAGACAGGGAATGTCATGTATGTGTGTGCATCACATTAGTGATATATGTTTTTGGGCACACAAACATGATGAAAGGAGTGTTGTAAACCACCTATAGTGACCCCATGGTGGGATAGTGGCAAATAAAATTTAAAAATAAATAAATCAATATTATACTATAATATTATGGATTTAGAAAATAGCCTTACAGTTTTCATGGTATAGCTTATCAGTCAATTAAAGGCCAAATGAAAGAGCTCAGAGATTTTTTCCTTCCTGCTTATTCATTTTTATATGTGCCTTTCTGCCTTTTTTAAAAAAAGTATTGGTTAGCTTATTTATTATTTGCAACATTTATGGGTCATCCTAGCTGTGACCCTCTGGGCATCTTGCAACAAAATAACTATGAAACAATTATATCTACTTAACAGAATAACGGAATAGCAGAATTGAAAGGCGCCTTGGAGATCATCTAGTCCAGTCTCCAGCTCTAGTATAGAACTTGTATTATTTCTGACAAGTGGTCATCCAATATCTTCTTAAAATCCTACAGAGTTGAACACCCACAACTTCTCAAGGCTAGCTGTTCCACTGGTTGATTGTTCTCACTGTCAGAAAATTTCTTCTTGGTTCTAGGTTGCTCCTCTCCTTGATCAGTTTCCATTCATTACTTCTTATCTTGCCCTCTAGTGCTTTGGAAGGCAGGTTGACATTCTCTTCTCTGTGGTTCCCCCTCAAATATTGGAATTGTGCATGTCACCCCTGGTTCTTTTCTTCACTAGACTAATCTAGAGTAGTGTAGTCTAATCAGCCAGTTCTGACCAATTGTGGGAACCAGTAGCAGAAATTTTGAGTAGTTCAGAGAACCAGCAAATACCACCTCTGCCACCCTCTATTCGCTGCCTCCTGAGTCCCAGCTGATCAGAATTCCAGCTGATCGGCTGGGTCTTCTTCTGTTGCCCTGCACAGGAGAACGGAGTTGGAAAGCAGGTTAGTGGGGTGGGGAGGGAATGGAGATTTTACAGTATCCTTGCCCTGGAGTTGGGAGGGAATGGAGATTTTACAATATCGTTGCCATGGAGTGAGGTGGAAATGGGGATTTTGCAGTATTCTTCCCCTGCCACGCCCACCAAGCCACGCCATGCCCACAGAACTGGAAGTAAAAAAATTGAATCCCTGGGTCTAATACTTTTAAAATTTGCCCATGAGAACTGTGAGAGCAGCCCCTTTTCCCCCTTAACCCTGAGGCCCAATGACTCTAGTAGAGAGAAGGGAAGGAGAAACTTTATAAGCAGTTGGCCTGATCTATTGTCTTCTGAAGAAGTAGGAAAAAAAATGAAGTACCTGTTCTCCATTTTTCAGAAGCTGAAAAGGTTATCCACTCCAACATTTTTTTTCGATTGGGGAGTGCAAAGATCCAGAGTTAATGGGGGAAAATGGAGTGTGTTTGGTTAGGAATACCTTTTTTTTCAATGGCATTTTGAACACCGTGCTCCTTCCAAGCAATTCCTAACATGCTCTGTCTTGCTGGGAGAGTGAGTGGTCACAGAATTTCAGTCCACCTGGAAAAATGGCATTGAGTGAGTTTGAAGCCACTTCCTTGGAGCCAAGGTCATGAAATAATCAAAATAAGATGATTATTTGGGGGGGGGGGGGCAGAGCATGTTCCCACCAAAGAGGAAAAAGGCAAAATATGTCCCATCAGACACACAGTGAGCGGCAGCACTGAAGCAGGGAGCACCCACTTCAGCCATGAGAAACACTTATCTTGCCAATGTCCAAAGAAAGAGACTCACAGTGGAGGGCAGATTGGGAAGCACTCTATCAAATCCTGTACCTGTTGACAGTGGTGTTCCCCAAGACAGCATTTTAAGACCAACATTCTTTATACTTTACATAAATGACCTTTGTGATCATATTAAAAGCAACTATGCTTTCTTTGCTGAGGATGTAAAACTATTCAACGCCACCAACAATGCTACTACCATTCAAAAAGACCTTGACTATGTGTCAGATTGGTCAAACAAGTGACAACTTCAAATCTCAACCAGCAAATGTTCTGTTTTACACATTGGCAAACAAAAATCAGAACATAAAATACAAGCTAGATGGACATGATCTTGTAGATGACCCACACTCTGTCAAGGACCTTGGAATACTCATTTCTAAAAATCTAAATGCCAGAGCCCATTGTAGCAACATTGCCAAAAGGACATTAAGAGTTGGTAACCTAATCTTGCCTAGCATCTTCTCCGATAATATTGTACTACGTACTAACTAGAGCATACAAAATATTTGCTAGACTAGTTCTCAAATACAGTTCATCTGTCTTAACCCGCACTGTATATCAGACATTAATACAATTGAGAGAGTCCAAAGATATTTCATGAGAAGAGTCCTCCATTCCTCTACCCATGCTAAAATACCTTACGGCACCAGAGTTGAAATGTTGGGCTTAGATAACTTAGAACTACGCTGCCTTCAGTCTGATGTAAATGTCGTACATAAAATTATCTACTACAATGTCCTATCTGTCAATGACTACTTCAGCTTCAATGACAACAATACAGGAGCAAACAACATATACAAATTTAAGGTAAACCACTCCAAACTCGATTGACTTCAGCAACAGAGTGGTCAATGCCTGGAATACAGTACCTGACTCTGTGGTTTCTTCCCCAAACCCCCAAAACTTTGACCTTAGACTGTCTGCTGTTGATCTCACTCCATTCCTAAGAGATCTGTAAGGGGTGTGCATAAGTACACCAATGTGCCTACCGTCCCTGTCTTAATGTCCCTTTTTATTTGTATCCTTTTCATGTATTCAAAATCATGTTTATACTTTTAGTTCTTATCTTATATATATATGCTTGACACAATAAATAAAATAAAATAAAATAAAAATAAAAACTGTGTTCATCTTACATATGATGGATGTGGTGGTGACTTCATATTATCCTACCCTAGTACTCTACCTTATTCTTCTCTTCCCATCCCTTCCATGAGCAATAGCAATAGCACTTAGACTTATATACTGCTTCACAGTGCTTTTACAGCCCTCTCTAAGCAGTTTACACAGTCAGTTTATTGACCCCAACAATCTGGGTCCTCATTTTACTCACCTCGGAAGGATGGAAGGCTGAGTCAACCTTGAGCCTGGTGAGATTTGAACTACCAAATTGCAGCTAGCAGTCAGTTGAAGTAGCCTGAAGTACTGCACTCTAACCACTGCGCCACCTTGGCTGTTTCCATTCCATTCCATTCTCCTTCTCAGTCAGAAGCTGGTAAAACCTGCCTGCTTTTTTAGGAGGTTAATCTATCCTTCGGGTGCATTAATAAAGCTCTCATTTCCTTTGCAGCCCTTCCCTCAGTCTAGTGAGATCCCAATAGCCTCTTTTTTCTGCAATTGCTAATTACAGCATGCCAGGCTCCAAATGTGTTCAGAAATGGGGAAAAAGCAATCACGAGATGCAACTTCTCAAGGGCTAAGACTTTTCAAAACGATGCCGTTAATTGCTAGTTGCTCATGGCCAGTGAGCTGGCAACCTGTTTCAAAAGAATTAGACCAGCCAGAAGGAAAGTCATCGGGTTGAGAAGGGGACAAATAAACATGGAAATTATATGCAGGCACCAGAGCGTTTCATAAGGTACCAGGCGCAGGAAGGCTCAGCACTTTCAATATTAAATGATGATAATGGGTAAGAGCCACCCTCTTCTCCTCTTTTCACAGGCAATCTAAACGTCGACTGGCAAAGTTGTGTTTACCACCCTCCATTGAAATATCATTAGTGCAGCGTCGTAGCAAAGAAAGGCTATCTGCAATCATTGGGGGAAAGGTGAATGACGAAAGAAATACCCAACAAATTATATCAATTCAACAAAACACTCCATTTCTTTTCTTCGTGGTCTAGTTGACGTGGTCTCGCTACCTTGGGTGCAATTCCCACAGTTTGGGACTACTATTCGTTCCACTAACTTCAGCTCTGTAAGAAAAAATATATAGTCTGAAGAAGCTTTTTCTAGTTTGGTGCCTACCAAGCATGTTAGACAACCTGGGAATTGTAGTCTTGAAAGATTTGGAGGGGGTACTGTGAACACCCAGTCCAAAGGCTATTAATAATGCTTATTTATGCAGGTCAGATAAATTTGGCCAAGAATTTGCACACCACTGAGTAAAATGTAATGTTTTTTGCTAATGCTGTCCTACTATAATGCAGATTGTGGTCCATTTTCTCCTCACTTAAAAGACCTCAAGAACCTCTCTTAGCCAGTAGTCCCTGGGCTTTCATAGTCTTAACTTTCCTTTCTTCTTTTGGGAAAAGATTTTTAAAAGAAATTCTGCCAAAGGTCTTGACGGGAACAATCTTTGACACTTCACTCCCGATAAATTCATAGAATCACAAACTTTAACCCTGAAGGCATGTAAGCAGGCAATCTATTCAATTTAAGCTTTCCCAAATTATCCTGCTGAAATTTGATAACAAAGTTGCCAGTTTTCAATAGCATTCTATTCAATTTTTTTAAAATTTAAAGGTCAACAGACTTGCATGAAACCTTTATTTTTAAATGTTAAATTCCCCAATCCCACAAAAGAGACCCCAATTTTTCAGTGCTACCTGCATAATGACAACCCCTCCCCCTGGCTTTCTTACAAAAAGTATTTGCATTGAACAGGGTTTCAGCATAGCCAGATGGCATCTACATTCCCTTATAAAATAATCAAACAGGACGTGAGAGTCAGATTGACATTACAATTGTCCTCAATTTACGATCACAATTGAGGCCAAAATTTATGTTGTTAAACAAGACAGCTGTTAAGTGAGTATTGCCCAGGGGTGGGTTTCTGCAGGTTCACACCTACTCGCGAGAGCCGGATGGTGAAATTTAGAGAACCGGTGAGAACCAGTTCCACCGGCGTACCTGGAAGTAAG